>SJYX01023214.1:20157-30379 GCA_006410675.1 Oreotragus oreotragus
AATATGAAGTGTTATTTACTAACTTTAGCTTGTTCTCTAAGTAGTCATTTTGCAAAAAAAAAAAAAATCTGGATAAAGGCCGAAAGTGTAACATTAAATCATGACTTCAAAGGCAGTTCTTTGGGAACAAAAAGATAATAGAGGCTAGAAACACTATTTCCTTTACGTTGATAATATAAAGATATATCTTAAAGCACGTAAAGGAATGGTTTGGTTAACATACCTACTGTAATGTAATTTACTATTTTTCATGAATGTTTCAACTTTGTTAAGTTTGTGTCTTTTTAGTAAATAAACCACATACCCCTCAAAGAGCACACATACTGTATTACATGTATAGTCCATTACATATATTCTCTTGAAATCTTTTTGTAAGTATTTTTCCCAAGAAGTAAAGAAAAACATGCTTTTTTAAGATTCCAAAATTTGGGGGGAAGTGGTGTGAAATATACTCACATGTATCAAAAGTAAGACTGATATGGAAGCATTCAAAATAACCAAGAATATTATTTTAATTACATGTCTGTTCTACTTGAAAAAGGAAAGCAACTATACTGATGGTGGGGATTATTCACTGTATCAAAGATGATCCAATGAACACAACTTTTTATGGTCACATTCTCACTCACCAAATGCCCTTTTTCTGCTCTTTGTAAGTAGCCATTACTTGATGAAGATAAAGCTAGAGAATAAAGAAGCTCAGCTTTGAAAACATAAGTAAGCATGGCCAATGGACCTTCAGTCAGACACGACGGTAGAAGTCAATGGGGACGATGAATCAACTCCCAGTCTAATTTTCAGGAACCCATCCCTCTTACTAAAAACACCTTAATGTACAAATGCCAACATATGACCTAATAACACTGGATAGTGTATAGCATCAATAATTAAAAGATTTCATCTTAGAGGCATCCTCAGAGTCATCAGCTTTCAAGCATAGGAAGATATTCTCACCACATTAAAATACAGCAAATGGAAGGGATACATCATCTTTTGCACTAAATTTAACTGAAGCACAGAAGAAAATATAAGCAGACAAATTGTCCTTCTTACCTGTTACAGGAGAGAAAAAGTCAAGTTTGTAGGGTCCATACACATCCGAAGAGAGGAAGTCGAAGAGGGAATAAAAAAAGAAAAGAGAAGAAAAAGATCATTTGGGGTAACATTAAAGTTTGTGGTAACAATAAAAATGAAACATTTTACAAAGAAAATCATTCTCCTTCAATGGCATCTGATTGCATTGATTTGTTCAGTTAAATTATGTTTTTCTGCCAAGTAATTTGTCTGTAATGTGGCTGATCTCTTACTCCAGACACTCCCAGCTGTGCCTACTCACAGTGAGAAAAGTACAGGACCAGTGTCATATTTGGAACGTAATTCTACAATACAGAAAACTCTAGCAAAACCACTAATGATATCAATGCCACACATCAGCTGCAGAAACTCTGCAGTCATGTTCAAAATCACAATGAAAATGGATTCTGAGTCTGATGTGAATACAGCCATACATCCGAGACCTGGCATGTTAGGTTCCAGACCACAGCATAAAACAAACATCACAATAAAGTGAATCAAACATTTTTTGTTTGTTTGTTTCCCAGTGCATAGAAAAGCCATGTTTATTTCCACGGATAGAGGAGCCTGGCTGCTACAATCCGTAAGGTCACAGAGTCGGACACTTCTGAAGTGACTTAGCGCACACACAGTGTNTCAAACATTTTTTGTTTGTTTGTTTCCCAGTGCATAGAAAAGCCATGTTTATTTCCACGGATAGAGGAGCCTGGCTGCTACAATCCGTAAGGTCACAGAGTCGGACACTTCTGAAGTGACTTAGCGCACACACAGTGTGTTAAGTTGTGCAATAACATTATGTCTAAAAAACAATGTGTTTATCTTAATTAAAAATATTTTATTGATTAAAAGCCCTAACCATCATCTGAGCCATCAGTGAGCCATGATCATTTTGCAATAGTACCATCCAAGATCACTGATCATAAATCATAACAAATACGATAATGAAAATGTTAGAAATATTGGGAGAATTACCAAAATCTGACACATGCAAACTGAGCCAATGCTGTTGTGAAATTTGGTGCTTTGATTCACCTAATATTCTACATGAACTTGACTTTCATATCATATAAATAGCAGTAATTGGAGACCATCCATGAGTTCTGGATTTGACATCACTGAAAAGGTTCCCTGATACCAGCCCTGCCAACAAGCATTAGTCCCTGTTAAGATTCATTTTTTACCTTGCAAGGATAGCACATGTGGAACTGAAATTCAAGCATGAAGATATTCCAAGATTATTTAGTGGTCATTGATCAACCTCTTAGGCACTGGGGCACCACTCACAATCCCAAACCAACATCATCTCAACAGTGCTCCAGGAAATCTCAAGCATCCCATCAGATTTGCCTTTAAACATAGTTCTATTAGAATTTTCTACTTTTGTCCTTAACTATTTTATGTTATTTGGGAAGGGTATAAAAAAAAAGGAAAATCCACATGAAAAAAGCCAGCTCTTCCTTTAAGAATGAACTGGATGCAACTCTGGTGGGTTTAAAATACTTCACAACAAACTGATCTTAATCAACAGGGTTCAAACTCATCCATCTTATCCTTGTCCATGTTATATGGATGCTTTCCAAGTAACGTTTCACCTCTTAAGTTCCCAGTCACCCTGTCCCTTTACTCAACTTTTGCCAGAATTTGCATTCCCTAAACTAAAAATTCTGTCTACCTGTGGAGTCTGATCCAGTGGCATCTTTGCTACTGAAAAACACCAGTTACCCCAGTTTACTGCCTTTATATTTGAGAATGTCATTTATCAGATGCTGCTGCTCTAAGTCCAGGCTCCCAGTCACTGATTTCAATCGCTCTGTATATCTAATCTATCTATTCAAGGGATCCTCCTAAATAATAGAGAGTTCACAAAGAAGTTCATATACTTCTGAAAGGAATTTGAGAGCTATAAAGTATCTTAGACTATCTGAGCTGGCCAAACAATTCCATACCTGTTCATAACACTAATATTCATTCATTCATTCAAATCTCTCCCTCGTCCATTCATGTACTCAACAATTTAATAATCCCCCAATGTGTTCTAGGCATTGTGTGTTAGGTGCTAATGTATAAAAAGATGCGAGGATAAAAAAATCCTTCTCTCTCGATGTTCTTCTGTTGAGTGAGAGAGTCACAAAGATACATGATAATATAACATGATAAATGATTAAAAATAGTGAGCCAAAGAACCATATGCTACAAGTTTCTCAAAATGAATATAATTCCTAATTCTGAAAGCACACTCTATACTTCTTTCACTACGAATGCTTCTTTTAAAATTAAAAATCGGATTGTGTCATAGTCCTATTTAAAGTGCTTTAGACAATTCCCATGATCCCTCTCCATGGATGGTCCATCTGTCCTCAGATTCCTAGCTTTATCGATCTCTCTTACCTCATCCCAAACCACTGTCTGCCTTGTTCTCTGAGCTCTAATCACAATGTCCTGCTTTCAGTTCCTCAAAGATGCACCTCAAAGGCCCACTACTGGGCCTTTGCACTTGCTGTCCTCTCTTGGAGGAGCTCTCTCCTCACAAGCTATAGCTTTCATCTGGGTAAGTCTTATTCACCCTTCACATCTCTAGGGTCACTTCTCTGATTGCCATACCCTCAAAAGTCTGGTCATTGCCATGGTTAAATGCGTTCATAAAACCAGATTCCTTTCCTTCAGATCTCCGTTTGAGTTCATAGTTTCATGAGCATGATTAACTCAATGACTGTAAGGTCTGTAAAATGGAGATTACATCTGCTCTGGCTCATTAATCTTATCTTCAGTGTTAGTATATGGCATTGGAGGAGGAAATGGCAACCTACTCCAGTGTTCTTGCCTGGAGAATCCCAGGGATGGGGGAGCCTGTTGGGCTGCCGTCTATGGGGTCGCACAGAGTCGGACACGACTGAAGCGACTTTGCAGCAGCAGCAGTATCTGGCATGATGTAAGTGTTCAGAAAACACTGCTTATTATCAAATCTGCTGATAAATTAAGACATTAGTTAGTCTGTGGCATACTTAAAGTGGACTTCCCAGGTGGTTCAGTGGTAAAGAACCTGCCTGCAATGCAAGAGACACCAGAAATTCAGGTTCGATCCTGGGTCAGGATGATCCCCTGCAGGAGGAAACAGCAGTCCATTCCAGTATTCATGCCTGGAGAGTCACACAGGTAGAGGATCCTGGTGGGCTACAGTCCATAGGGTCGTAAACAGTCAGACACGACTGAGCACGCACATGTACTTAAAGCAAAACTATGGGAAAAAAAAAAACAACATTTGCTGGGACACATAGAAGTCAGAAAAAAAAAAAAGTACTCAGCATTTAAGGCACGGCCATATCTGTAAATTACCTTTTCTGTTTAACAATTTTGCTTAGGGCCCCCTTTGAATATAATGGTATCAACAACCAAAGGGAACATGTGCATGTGGACTAATCTGTCTAGTTTTATACTTTCCTACAGATTTCTATTTCACCTACTCCTTATATGCAATGTCTGATTGCACTTGAAGTAGGGTGAGACAAGTGCTATCTAGGATTGAAGGAAAGTCATTTTGAAAGCTGCTCAGGATCTAGACAGCCTAAGCTGTCTCAGCCCAGGAAATGACCTTAATCAAGTCACTGGATTGTTACTGGCTTCTAACAGTGCCAGCAAGGAGACCAAATAATAAGTTAGTCCCCATAGCATAGACAGTACTATATCCAAGCTGAGCTTAATGGAAAATAAAACAACAAAAAAAAAGCAGGAATGTGAATCCTACGATATTGAAAAATATTGTCGCAAGAGCAGAAAATACATTCTGTTTGGTTTCAAGGAGTCAGATTTGAAAGCTAATGACTCAGTATCATAACCTTCCAAGCAGCCTCAGCCTCCAATCAGTCTCCACTGGGAAGTACAGGAAAGAAAGCAGATTAACAGACCACCATAATGAGCTTGCATTTGCCCCAGGAGAAAAGCCCCTGAAGATCAGTGATATAGGTAACTAGTAAATATCATCGCTGATGCAGAAATAGATCACTCTCTGGGTTATTATGAACAGGAATATTTATAAAGCCTCTACAGTGTATAAGAAGCCCTGTGAATAATATACTTGAGGAGGAGAAGGGGAAAATAGGAAAGAGCATTTTGCTGAAACTTTCAACAGTAGTAACAGATTTTTTCCCCCATTCATTTTCTTTCAATTGGGAGTTGATGAAGCACACAGGGTGAAGATCTAAGAGCAAGGAAGTGAGCTTGTTGTGAAGAGAACAGAGGTGAGTAGGACACAGAGAGAACAGAGAAAGGAAGGAAGAAACAAAGGTGAGCAGGGTGAGAGCAAGGGCAGAGAAAGAGAATTTTGACAAATAATTAGTTTCTCTTTAGAGCTTGTCGCAGAGTGCTTTCCAGTTTCCAAAGCACTTCATACACACCACTTTATCCTGCCTCATGTTAAGCCTGTGAGACAGACTGGGCAGGGATCACCACCCCGGTTCTTTCTCAGCTGATTACCTGAAGCTCGGAGAGGATGTAAGTTGCCCAAAGTCTCAGAACCAGCGAGTGGAGGAGTGGGATGGATCTGCTCTGTGTTTCTGACAGCAGAACTCATTTCTGAGGGCAGGGGGGACAAAGAAACTCCACATTTTGAGGTTGGCAGAGCATGAGCCTGGGCTTTCCTGGTGGTTCAGTGGTAAAGAATCTGCCTTCAATACACGAGACTGGGGTCCGATCCCTGGGTCAGGAAGACCCCCTGGAGAAGGGAATGGCAACCCAC
Organism: Oreotragus oreotragus; assembly: GCA_006410675.1. Lineage (NCBI taxonomy): Eukaryota > Metazoa > Chordata > Mammalia > Artiodactyla > Bovidae > Oreotragus > Oreotragus oreotragus. The sequence goes on from SJYX01023214.1 coordinate 25,964, forward strand.
TCCAGTATTCGTTTCTGGGAAATCCCATGGACAGAGGAGCCTGAAGGGTTACAGTCCATGGGGTCACAAAGAGTCAGACACCACTGAGCAACTAACAGTTTCAGAGCAGGAGCCTGGGTAACTGCTGGTACTATACTCATCTGGGGGTTAAGCAAAGATGCCTCTAGAAAAGGAGAAATCCCTTAAATCTCATTTTTCTACTTTTAACTGATTCTACCAACGTTTACTCCAAACCTACTCTAGAGAAAAATGGATCCTGTATCTTCCCTGAAAGGAACACACCACTTTCTTCTCTGCTTACACAAGAGGAAAAGCAAGAAGCACAGTTCTTGTCATGATTGCTTTTTGTAATCGACAGACACATTTAGATTCTCACTTTCCATCCTCAGCTTTTCTTGAGAGCCTTGACAAGAATCCTAGATCATGTGCTTTCGGATTTCAGAAAGTTCATGACTTCAACCTAACTGACATAGGACTGAGATGTGCATGATATATTTGGATGACGCAGATCTTGAAATGCTTTGTGCAAAGGAAATAAAGAAATTCTAATTCCTACTAAAACCTTAAATCATGTTTTAAAGTAGAAAATAAGGGTTTTTAGGTGGGGAAGATGTTGGTATGATTAATCGATCTTCTTTATGGTTTGGAATGAATTTAAACGAAAAAGTGTCTAAATCATTTAGTTTTTCTACTGTACGATGCCCTTTTCAAGTGCAAGTAAACATTTCTCAAGCAAAGGGCACTGTGGGCTCCTAAGCAGACTGTGACCACACGCAAATCCACAGTCTTGGGTAGTTCACACAAAGGCTGAGAAGCGAAGATGATCCAGTATTACATTAAACTTCCCCATAATTCATTTTTAAGGAACACTCACACCAAGATGGCGGCTGGGCGGGAGTAGATTTGTGGAATAGTGAGGTGGAGACCAGAGCCCCAAAAGCCTCAAATAAATCATCATCATCATCAAAACAAAGCACCCAAATTTGTGAAAGCTGCCAAGATCCACACGCTGGACCACTGGGTATGTGGGACAACTACCTGAATCGTCGCTTAGATCTACAAGTGACTCTGTATGAAAAAAAGATAAGCTTTTGTTATGCTAAGGAGACCTGGTGCTGCTTTTAATAGCAATGTAACTTAGTTTAACCTAATTCAGTCCACTTTTCCAAATTATTAATCACCAAGTTCTCTAAATTTCATCTCATCGGTATTTCTCAAATCCACCCACTAACTGTAACCACTGTCACTACCTTACATCAGGTTAGAATTTCTTGGCTGTCTTAATGGAACAGGTCTCCCTACCTCTCCTCTGGATCCTTTCTAATCCGTTTTCTATATAGCCAGAGTCATCCTTCTAAAGTGCTCGGACTTTATCTAAAACCAAACAATGGCTCCCCATTGTTCCCAGGGGAACAAGAGTTCCTTAAAATAAGTGTTCCTTCAAAGTTCTCCATAATCAGACCTCTGTTTACTTCCCCAGGCTGCTCTCTTGACATCTCTCTCTCTGCTTCAGTTCCATAATCATCCGGCCTCCCTGGAACTTCCAACGGGTAGGTTCATCGTTTCTTCTTCCTAGAACACGGTTATCCACTGTGCCCAACTTTCTCAGTTAATCTCTTAGAAACCTATTCAGGCAGCACCTCCTTTCTTGTGGTCTTAAGGTCGGATTGCATGTTCCAGAGTCAGCCTCTGCTCAGCCCTACTGGTGATCACTTCTTTGGGACATGTAACTGAACCTTCTCTGCTAGAGTAAGGGAACCTTGACATAGGGACTGTTTTCTAGTTGTTATTCCATCCTCAGGGTTAGCACACAGCAAACCTTTAAGGAGCATTTGTCAAATGGCAAATGAATGAATGAAGACTTAAATCTAAGAAGCCTCTCTCCCAGCTTTCCTTTCCAGTTATTTTAGGCATTAAAAAAGGCAGGGGGGGGAAGACTTCAAGTCTGACCAATCTGGCTTCAAATTTTTCTACCACTTGCAAACTGTGTGACCCCAGGCAAACAACTTAATCTTTCTTAGCCCCCAAATCTCCATTTGGGAAATGTAATCACATTTCCATGGAGTAATCACATCGCCATGATGGAGTTGGAGTCATGAGCATAGAACAGCCACAGAGTGACAGGCACAGAGTAAATGTTAACTATAAAAGGTAGGGATAACATTACTCTTGTTATTATTGATCACATAAAAACGAGTCCAGTGGCAGCGGTGGAAATGCACTTCCTTGGAAATGAGATGAACTTTTATTCCAAGCAGGAACAAAGAATAAACAATTAGACTGGAAATGAATCCAGGGAACTATATGGGAGATAATGGACCTCTTCTCAGCAACCCTGCCAGCCTCCTCTCTCCTCCTCATCCTTTATACTTTTCTAAACACATTAGTTTTTTAAGCTACTCCCAATGTTCTTTCCTTTCTTGCCTCTTAGGACTCCTGTCATTAGCCCTTGCATTCTCCATGGTTTTGTCCCCCGTCATCTTTAAAACTCCTCTCTGCAAATTTCCTTTTTGATAGCCCTGACCAAGAGGAAGCAGGCTGTCAATGAGCATAAGTAATACTGACCAATCCATCCTGACTTAAAACACTGCGTCTTAATCCCAGGTCTTCAAAAGTCTGTATCAGTCATTTCGCACGCGTTGCTTGAATACCTACAGAACGAGGCCTGGGGCACTGAGCTAGGTGCTTCTTTCTTCTCTAAACAAACATTAATTAGTTACAGACTACTGGCCACATCTAATTAGGATAAAATTTCTTGGAGAAAAGCCAGTCCCCTTCCACAGTGCGGCTTCCTTCATACCCAGACAGAGGGGGTTTATTTTGTTATTGTTGTTGTTTTGAATAAATCACGTAGCAAATGGTAGTACACATGATATTTCATTTTTGTATATGTGAAAATAGGCAATTATTCATGAAAATTAGGCATTCGTTTGGTTGAACCAAAGGCATAAGAACTTGCACGCTTGTCTGAATCTTTGCAACACGGTGCACTGGAGCCCGCCAGGCTCCTCTGTATGTGGGATTTTCCAGGCAAGAACACTGGAGTGGGTTGCTGTTTCCTCCTCCAGGGGATCTTCCCAACCTAGAGACTGAGAGAGCTTAAGTGTCCTGCAAGTCTGCATTGCAGGCAGATTCTTTACCATTGATCTACCAGGGAGAGAAGTATAGAACACTGTCTTATATTAAAGCACATGGTAATAGTTTTAGGTGTTATATTGCTTTGTATATTTTTGGGGTATATTGGGTAAAATGTATTATTAAAATTAATTTCATTTACTTAAAATTTTTTTTAATTTTTATTTTTACTTTATTTTACTTTACAATACTGTATTTGTTTTGCCATACATTGACATGAATCCGCCACTGGTGTACGTGAGTTCCCAATCCTGAACCCCCCTCCCACCTCTCACCCCATATCATCTCTCTGGATCATTCCCATGCAGCAGCCCAAAGCATCCTGTGTCCTGTATCGAACATAGACTGGCAATTCATTTCTTACATGATAGTATACATGTTTCAACGCCATTCTTGAAGCATAGTTCCTATGATTTAGTAATTAATTTGGGGGGGAGTATGTGTATGTGTGTATATGCTACCACAGATTCTTATTAAAATTTTCAAATGTGAAAGTCTGATATTTCCAATAGTGGCCTCTGGTTAACGTAGTCAATGAAGTTTTAAAATTTATGGTTGGCCCACTTAATTAAACAGAGGTGAATGTCTATTTCCTAATTTGTTGTTTGACCCTATGGAAACTACTTAATTTCTTATCTCTTCTATTTAAATAACTATTTGCCTGCAATTCAGGAGATGCAAGTTGGATCCCTGGGTCAGGAAGAACCCATGGAGAAGGAAATAGCAACCCACCCCAGTATTCTTGCCTGGAAAATCCCATGGACAGAGGAGCCCGGCGGGCTGCAGCTCGTGGCACTGCAGAGTTGGATATAACTTAGCGACTAAACAATAGCACAACAGAATACTTGATTTACAATGCGGTGTTAGCTTTAGAAGTGCAGCAAAGTGACAGAGCTATCACAAGATACTGTGCTCTACAGTTCTATACGGTAGGCCCTGGTGGCTTATCTATTTTGCATGCTGTTCCGTCACTCAGTCGTGTCTGACTCTGCAGCACCATGGACTGCAGCAGGCCAGGCTTCCCTGTCCTTCACCCTCTCCTGGAGCTTGCTCAAACTCATGTTCATCGAGTTGGTGAATGAATGAAGACTTAAATCTTCAGGTGCCTGCCAACCATCTCATCCTCTGTCATCCCCTTCTTTTCTTGCATTCTATCTATGAGGGTCTTTTTTAGTAGTGTGATTCTGTGGATCTCAAACTCCTAATTTATCCTCCCCCCTCCCCTTTCTCCTTTGGTAACTCGAAGTTTGTTTTCTATGTCTGTGAGCCTATTTCTGTTTT
>SJYX01023215.1:0-12257 GCA_006410675.1 Oreotragus oreotragus
CAAAGTATTGGAATTTCAGCTTCAGCATCAGTCCTTCCAACGAACACCAGGACTAATCTCTTTTAGGATGGACTGGTTGGATCTCCTTGCAGTCCAAGGGACTCTCAAGAGTCTTCTCCAACATCACAGTTCAAAAGCATGAATTCTTCGGTACTCAGCTTTCTTCACAGTCCAACTCTCACATCCATACATGACCACTGGACAAACCATAGCCTTGACTATGTATTACTGTGTGAGAAAAAGAGCAGGATGCAGACAAATATATGTCTCTTAAGAAAGAAGTCCTACATGGGTACAGCTGTGTACATGTTTATGAAAATAGACAAGCTCAGGAAGGACCACATTTATTGCAGTGGTAACCTCTGGGGAGAGAACCAAGTGGGAACAGAGGGGAGAATGATTTCTCTGTCTTACTTCATGCATTTCTCATTTAAAAAAAAAAAATTTTTTTTTTTTAAAATTTTTGGTTAAAAGCATGCATAACCGTTTTTAAGTGCTTCCTTGGTAGTTCAAACGGTAAAGACTCTGCCTGCAGTGCAGGAGACCCAGGTTCAATCCCTGGGTCAGGAAGATCCCTTGGGGAAGGAAAGGCAGCCCACTCCAGTGTTCTTGCCTGGAGCGTTCCATGGACAGAGGAGCCTGGCAGGACACAGTCCATGGGGTCACAAAGCGTCAGACTCAACTGAGCGACCAACTTTCACTTCCAACCCTTTTTAAATGGAAAAAAAGTTAAAACAAAACCAAACAACTGTCTTCCAATTGAATATGATCAAATATCACAGGAATGAACAATATATTTTAAATAAAAGCACGCCTCATAAGTGCATCCCAAAGGTGTCCTTTGTGTTCACTCAGACCCTAATGCTGCTCACGTGGCCCTGTGATGGCTGCAAAGGACCCTGCTGCGGCTTCACGTGGGTCCCTGAGGGGTGGGTCCCCAGTCAGATCCTAGCACTGCTGCACCTCCCTCCTGTATCACAGCTGTGGTACTTCCTGACCTGGAGGACCAGTGTAAGCCTCTGGGCCGGACGGTGCGTGTGTGTGTATGTGTGTGTGTATAAGGGGTGGTGGGTCTGGGGTCTGGCTTAACTCTGCAGCCTCCTCCCCATCCTCACCCCCCACTCCAGGAACCCAGAATCACCACCCTCTGACACTTCTCTTCTCTAGACCTTAGTACCTGCCAGGCTTTTCACAGGGGTGGCTCTTCCTTGCTGTATTTACCTGGCAAATGTCTATGCATTTTTTGATACCTGGCACCCCTCTGGAAGTTTCCACTCACCCCTCCCTGACTCTTCTCTCTCCCCCAGCAAAGCTGGGCCCTACTTTCTCTGAGCAGCTGCTGGAGAGATGGTGTGAAATGGTTTGGGCAAAGCCTCTGGCTCCACATTGCCCGGTTCTAAACCCCAGCTCTGCTGCCTACTCACTGCAGCTTTGAGCGATTTCAACTCTGAAGCTCAGTGGCCCCACTCAAGACTTGAATGTGGACACCCACTGGTAAGGTGGTTGTGCCCTTTAGATAGGGTGACCTATTTGAGGCTCAGTGCTCGGAGGAGCCCAGTACTTGGAAGGGGCTCCAAGCCAGGTAGACCTCAGGCTCCTGGGGTTTGGTAGGTAATCGGGCCTCACTGTCTTGAAGGGCCAGGAGAGCTCTGAGGAGGAAGCATGTCTGAGCTGAGTTCTAAAGGCCAAGGAGATGGTTCCAGCCAGTGGGTGGGACCAGGAGCATCAACCACGTGTCATGGGCATCCAGAAAAGCGGGGTCATGGAGAAGGGGATGAGCCCAGTGGCCCAGAGGCCCGGGGGCCCAGGTGTCAGCCCAGTTCCCCTCTGGAGGGACATGAAGATTCACAGCCTTTGTGCCGCTTCAGTCCAAGCTGTTTGGGTCTTGGCGTGAGCACACAATAGTGCCTGAAGAGGTGGCTGCGTTTTTCCCCTGGAGCTCTCAGATGTCATGAAATTGGTCTGAATAATTTTTTCCCCTCAAATTGTTAAAAACGTTCTGTTTCTGGCCTGAGCGCTCAGGTTTCCCCATTGCCTCATGGAAAGGGTGCTGGGGCAGATTTGGAGGTCTTGAGGAGTGCAGTGAATCGGGCCACCCCTGTCCACGTGCCCTGCTTCTCTGCCAAGCCAGACCCCACCCAGGGGCCAGAGTGGAGGCTGGCTGGTGGGCGCTAATGGGCTGAGTGCTGCGGCCCCACAGCCCGGGCGGTGGCCAGCGCCTGTGGGCAGGCTGGGCTGCAGGCCCAGCACAGACTAGCAGGAGCTGCCGGGAGTCCAGCCAACTGAAGCCTGATACCTGGCTCTTGGCTCCATGGGTAGCTGCCCAAGAAGGTGGGAAGGAGGCGTGAGCCTTCTAGGGCGGCCCGGCCTTGGGGCGGCTCCGTGGCTCTATTTACGTTGGCCAGTGGAGCAAGAGTGAGGAGCTGCTGATAGCATCTCAGGGCCTGGGCAGCCTCCAGAGAGATAGGGCTTGTACTTCTCCAGCATGGGTGGGCTCACTCATACACACGTGCAGACACATACACACACGCACACATGTGTACATGTCATTTGTCCATTAGCCCCCTTCAAACAGACACTCACATGTGGACATTCTACATCAGGAGAAGGCGTTGAGAGAAGGGATGTGTGTGGGGAGTAGGGGCTCTGGCCAAGGGAGGCAGTGAGTGTCTCAGACTCTGACATCTGGGGAGGAACGCAGAGATGTGGATGCTGCAAAACGAGAAGCTTTGGCAGGCAGAGCACTCTGATTATGGAAAAGTCCTTTCATACTGCCTCCCAGCTAGTGCCTACTTCCCATAGCCCTGGGGTCTCAGGACTCTCCTCTCTGCCAGCCCATGATGGCCAGCCATCTTGTCTTGCACAGCTGCAGGGACCCCATCCACACCGAGCACTCTGGGATTCCTGTGCCTGGGGTTCAGGAGCCGTTCTTAGGGGCGCACTGTGAGCACGCCCCCGGGGGCTATGGGACAAGGCAGGCAGCACTGAGAGGCCCTCAGACGGTGAAAGGCTCTGTGGGGAGGTGGGTGTTGGCTTCCTCTGGACCTGTGGAAAGGGGCTTCTGAGTCATCCTGCACATGCAACTCGGAAATTTGATTATAGTTTCTTGTGGAGGGGGCAGGGTGGGGGTGGGGAGAGACGTCTACTCCGCGGATGCCGATAATCAGCGTCACGAGGTCTCCGTGGGGTGACATGGCCCATAGCGGCTCAGAGCAGTTACTGTCCCTTCTTGAGAGCCTCCTGCCTGCCTGTCCTTCCTTGGACCACACACACATAGACTTTTTTTTTTTAATTTATTTTTTAATTGGAGGTAAATTGCTTTACGGGCTTCCCTTGTGGCTCATCTAAAGAATCTGCCCACGATGTAGGAGACCTGGGTTCAACCCCTGGGTTGGGAAGATCCCCTGGAGAAGGAAAAGGCTACCCACTTCTGGCCTAGAGAATTCCGTGGACTGTGTAGTCCATGGGGTCGCAAAGAGTCGGACACGACTGAGCGACTTTCACTTTCACTTTCAAATTGCTTTACTATGTTGTGTTGGTTTCTGCCTTACAACAACGTGAATCAATTATAATTATATGTATATCCCCATCTCTCTTGAGCCTCCCTCCCCTCCCTGCACCCCACCCCTGTAGGTCATCACGGAGCACCGGGCTGGGCTCCCTGGGCAGCAGCTTCCCACTAGCTATCTATTTACATGTGGTCGTGCATACACGTCGAGGCTGCTCTTCAGTTTGTCCCAGCCTCTTCTCCCTCGCTATGTCCACAAGTCCACTCTCCGCATCTGCGTCTCCATTTCCTCCCTGCAAACAGGTTCAGAGTGAGATAACACACAGGCTTCCATCTTGCAAACACAGGAACCGGCTCTGGCTTATTTGGGTAAAATGGAGATGTATTAAAGGGCGTTGGGAAATTTGCAGAATCTGGGCCAGAGCACCTGACCTGGAGGCCCCCCTCCCCCGCCAGGCAGGAACAACACCCAGATGGCTTCTCAGAACCAACTGGTCCGGGAAAGCCCCACGGCCGTCACTGCAGGGTGCTGCCTCTGCCGCAGGCATTGTGTCACCGCCAGCAACCGGTACTCAATGTCCCAGAATCTCCGCCCAGCTCCCCTAGAAGCTGGGTGCGGTAGCTGCTGCACCCTTGCTGGGTCGGGCTCCAGGCCGCGTCTGCTTTGTTGCATCAGTTTCTTTCAATTCAAAGGTTCAAAGTTTGCTGTGGGTGAGTCTGGTCAACAGAGTGAGGTCATGGGCTTGAACTCTGGCTGCAAGGAGGATGGGAAAGTGGAGGTGGGGTGGGGAGGATCTGGCTTCCATATGAAGGTGGTCTCTGACCTGGACTCAGAGTGGGGAATTCCACCAACACATAGATGTGTTCAAAGGTGGCAAATGACTATTGCAGAGGTGTGCGGAGCCCAGCTCAAAAGAGCAGCATGGAGGTTTTTTCTTTCTTGTCCCTTTCTTTTTTTCCCTCTCAAGAGCGGGGACAGTAAGCCTGGGATCCGCAGATGCTTCAGCGTTCCCTTGTTTTCACACAGCTCCTCCGCCAAAACCTGCAGTCAGGTGGTGTCCTCTTTACCCCGGAAGCTGCTCCTGTCCCTGGGGAAGAAGTTTGGTCCCAGCACCCATCCGGCAGCTCAGGGATAGCCACGAGGTCTGTCTGATGTGCCCCCAGAGCAGCTGAGCTGCAGCTGGCTCCCTCCCCAGATGACACCTACAGCACACGTGCCTGGCCTGGGCGAACATTCATCTCTCCCGAGGCTAGCTTAATCTGATCTTCCATGGAGACGGGCTATGCACCCTGTTAGCTTGCCTTTGACCCCTGTGCAGTGCCCTGTGCCCAGGGTGGACCCTTCCCTCACTGGCTCACATAAAGAGAGTTGGTGTTCTGGCCTAGCATGAGTTGCTCTGGGCCTGGTGGCATGGCTGGGGTTGGGGGGAATGGGGGTATGGCATGGGAAATGTCTGGGGACCTGGCGTGGAACTGAACACATCAGAACACACACCCCTCCAGAACCCCCCAGTGACATAATCTTTCCCTTCAGTTATTTCACTGTTCCACCACACAAACTAATGTGTTGCTTTTTAAAACAATGTATTAGTGTATTTTAAATTTCAGAATAGGAATGCCCTTGTTGTTTTTCTATTGTGAAAGTAATGCACACCTTATAAAAATTCAAGCCATATATAAATCTGTATGCTAGAAACTGGAGAGTCTTCTTATACGGAACGTAGAGATAACCATTATTGAAAGTTTTTTTTTTTAATCTACATATATAAACATACTTATATGTAGAGCTAAGGCTGAAATGAGTGTGCAAATGGAAAGAGATTCCAATATGGCATTGATTTTAAAAAGTCAGTTGACAGAAGACTCTGCCTTGCTTCACACCAGAAGCAAAGAGAACTAGGAAGACTGTCTACTGGATTCTCGGCCTCAGGCTGACTGGTCAGGCACAGTACTGAAGCTGGGCCTGAGCAGTAATTGTGTTTTTAGCACAGTTTTTCCTGGAATCTGGTAGCCAGAGGGCCCAGGATCATGCCCACTGCCACCCCCTATGGAAGGAGGTGAAGTGGGAGAGGGTACCCAGGCTCTGAGGGGTCTGGCCTGGGTCCCCCTGGCACGCCTTCTCCCCTGACCAGACTGCTAAGGGTTGGGGAACTGCTCTTCCCTGGGGATCCAGAGGAGGAAAGACTGCTAGGGGTTGGGGAACTGCTCTTCCCTGGGGATCCAGAGGAGGAAATGGCTGGGCCTGCTGACCTCCCAGACCCTGTGGTTCCCTGGGGCAGTCATAGCTCCAGAAGTCAGACTGGGATGTTTCACGGGGCCCTGGGGCAGAGCAGAAGCAGCCGAGTAGCAACTGCTCACTGATTAGCACCCAGCTTTCCACTTAGCAGTCACTGAACATCTGCAGAAGAATGAATGAATGAAGGATAATCTTCATCAGCTCTAACTGTATTTCTGAGTCTCAGGGCATCTCCGCAACCTGTCCCATTTCAGGAGGTAGAGCAGTTCCTAGGAAACCACAATCCTAGCCTCACAGAACTTGGGCCTTCTGAGGAGGTTGGCCCTGCTGAGGTCACCTGTCCTGTCCCCTCCTCTGAAGGCCTCTGACCTGTGACTGCAGCTCTCTGAGGAGAGACTTCTCCAGACCCTGCTTCCCACGGTGATGTGACTACTTGCCCAGTGCAGAGGGAGGCTACTCCGTGCACGTGTGCGAACAGGCCAGCGACCTGGAGGTGGCAAGGCTCTGCCCTGGGGACCCCTCCTCTTCATAATTCAGGGCTGTGGTGGGCCAGGGTGAAGGGCGTCTCTCACAGTCTTGGGGTCTGAGGTGGATCCCTAAGATTTCCCACTTGTTGGGGGAGGTCTTCAGGCCCTCTGCCCACACCCCTGTCCCCCTCCTCTGGTCTCGCTCAGTAGGGCTCTTTTCCTACCTCTCCTCCCATCTCTCTTCCCCTCCCCGTGGTTCCCAGAACTAGGACCCAGGCCGCCAGCTGCAGCCTGTCCAGGTTTCCTATCGGATTATGAAGCTTAACATTTTTGTGAAGGAAGAAGAAAGCCGTCCCTCTGGGAAGCGATAAGAACATTCCATCCTCCTCTGGCTCCAGGGAGCCTGGGAAACAATCACCAAAGGGAGAGAGACTCCCCAGGGACAGGCTCTCCTGCACGGGCAGGGCCGCCCTCTGCCGGCTCCCCTTCCCTTCCGCCCTGTGTCCTCCTCTCTTAGGGTCCCTGGCCAGGCAGTGGGCAGGCCTGAGGCCCCTAGAACCAGGTGTCCCTACCTAGCGGGCTGCTTCTCCACCCGGAGCTGCCCCTGGGAACCTTGGGCACTAGCTCTCTTGAGGGCAAGCTGTACAATTGGGAGGAAGGAAGCTTCCACCAAGAGGAGCCCCAGAAGAGGCCGCCATGGTGGGGGTTAGTTAGCAGTGGGCGGGTGCCCCCCACCTGGGGTGACCTACAGCCCGTGAGGCGAGATGCTGAGTCAGGCTCTTGATGGTCTGGGGGCCTGCAGAAGGCCCTGTGCTTGGCACACCGATGAGGAAGGGGAGCTCTGCCCAAGCAGTGTTCCTTCGGCCCAGTGTCATCTCCCTCCGCCCCTCCCTCTCCCCCCGCAGCCCATGGGGCCCAGGCGCTGTAGGAGAGACAGGGCTGGTGGTGCCTCCTCTTCATTCCTTCCTCAAGGAGGACGGGCCACCGCTTCGGCGCCTTTGCACGTCCCTGCTCAGCTTCTCTTCCTTCAGAATCCCTACCCCTTCACTTACATGAGATCTTTCCACGTCACCTTCTCAGCGAGGCCTCCCTTGCCTCCTTGTCTCAAATGGCAAGTTGCCGTCACCCACAAGAATTCCTATCCCCCTTCTCTCAGCGTTCACTACTATATAATCTACATTTTACTTCTCGGGTATACTTTTTGTCAGTCTCTTCACTGATGTTCCCAGAAGGCAGGAATTATCACCCGCCTCCCTTGCTTCAGTGGCGAGAAGAAAGTCTGGGACAGGGTACGCTGTAGGCATCAGTGGCCTGGCAGGAACCACGGGAGGCCCCGCACCAAATGCAGGGGGAAAAGTGGGGAGTGGGCTTTGAAGAGAATGTGATGAAGGGACCATTTTTGGCCTTTATCAACTGTGCGCATGGTTAACTGGAACAAACAAGGGTGTGAAGTGCCCAGCGCTAGCCACAGCAGGGTCCTCTCCAGCCCCACGTGGGAGAACAGCTGCCCGACAGATCAGCGCCCTCGCCCGAGTGCTGCCCAATCAGACAGGGGTCTCTGGAACCCAAAGAACAAGGGTACCTGGATCATACAGTCCAGGTCAGGCCCTTGCGACCCTGGGTGCGGTAGAGCCTGGACCTGGAAGAGCACCTGAGAAGATCTGCACACAATAAATCCGTGTAGAATACATGAATGGCTGCCCTTAAGAAACCCACATATTGGTGGAGAAGACACACTCACCCTTTCACTCATTGTCCTCATTCACGTGTTTACTCATTCGTTCATAGAAGGCAGAACTGTTGAGCATGGCTGGGTGTTTGATCTATCAGAGAGCAGTGCAGAGACAGTCCCAGCCCCCCTGAAACCCACCGCTGGGAGGGGCTTGCTGGAAAGAGGGACACAGAGGGTGAGTCCCCACATGCCTTCCCAGTCCACAGTTCATGGCCTGCATACCTGGGTCAGGGTGCAGTGGACCCAGTGCAGGATGGGGCACGTAAGAAATCCTTGGGTTCCTTGGGGAACCTGTTAAGTCAGGCCCAGTTGGGTGGAGGCACTGGGTGTGGGGAGACATCATTTGTCATTTGTTTTTCTAAACCCTGGGGATTTGAAGCTAGGTGAAGAGGAGGTCACCAAGGAGGGCAGTCTGAGGGCCCTCTAATCCTACAATCACTCACGCCAGGGGCACTTGCTGTGCCAGGCCTCCCTCCGGCACTTGACCTCACTTAATCTCGGTGACTGACGGCCCTGTGAAGTCGTTATTCTGCCCAATTGACTGTGGAGGGAACGGAAGCACGGAGCCCAAGCTTCCTCAGCTACTGCATGGTGGAGTTGGCATTCGAACCCTGGTCATTGGTGTCTGGAGCCCACGCTACCATCCTTTATGCAGAGATCTTTTTTTTGCTTATCCACTTTTTAAAATTAATTTATTTTAATTGGAGGCTAATCACTTTACAATATTTTAGTGGTTTTTGCCGTACATTGACATGAATCATCCATGGGTGTTCTTGTGTTCCCCATCTTGAATCCCCCTTCCCACCTCCCTCCCCATCCCAATGCAGAGATCTTTGACGGGAGGTCTGTTCTGGGGGAGGGTGGCAGTCCTCTGAAGGTCTGGGGAGACTCGTGGTGACTCACCACGAGTCTCCCCAGACCGTCTCGGTCTGGGGAAGGGAGGAGCCTTGTCAGAGATGAGGGTAAGCTTCAGGCCGGGTGCTTTAGGCCAGGTGAGGCAGGGCTGACGGGGGTCCTGGAAGCCAGCCCTCACCTTCATCACTGCAGCCACCTTCTCTTTCTCTCACGCCTGTCTGTGGTGGCTCCTCCTGGCGCCCAGCCTGCTGTCCCACCCTTGCCCGGAGCGCTCTCCACACCATTTCCAGAACTCCAGCGTTGCCACGTCATGCCCTCTACTCTTCAGCACCTCTTTTGATACCAGGATACAACCTCCAGCTTTCTCCCCTGGGCCTGGAGGCTCTGCGTGACCTTCCCTGGCCACCTCACCAGCTTTATTTCTGGCCATTTCCTCCTTGACCTCTTCATTCCAGGCCCCTAGGCTTCTTGCTGGTTCTAGAACACACCGTGTCATTCCGGTCTGGGGACCATTCCACTTCTCCTTGGGGATACTGTTTTCTCAGAATACCTCGCTCCATCAGGCACGTCAGTTCCCAAGGCCTTTCCTGAAACGCATGTGCCTCCCCTCACTCAGACTCTTTTCATTCCTTTATCTGAGGGATTATTTGTTTTCTTTCTGGACTTTATCACTGTCTGAAATGATCTTTTTTATTATATTTATTTCGTGTCTTTCTTCTCCCGTTAGAATAAAAGCCTCTTGAGAGAAGAAAATGTGTGTTTTTGTTAGTGTTGTATCTTTAGTGCCTAGAACACTGTCTAGTGTACAGGATATGCTAAATAAATAACTCTTGAACCAGAACTTGCTCTGCCGTTTCTTACCATAGGGCCTTCAGACACACTGATTCTCCTGCCACCTTCTTTCTGCAGTTTAACTCTGGTGAACTTTAGTTCTGAGCTCAAAGCCCACTTCTTCAGGGTGCCTTCTCCAGCTTCCCCACCACACGAGCCCTGCCATCACACCCGGCATGCCTACTCTCTCAGAGCCCTGGACTTCTGTGCTTGCACCTCATTCTTGCTCCTTACTAGGTGAACAGTCTCTCAGCATCAGAGAGCAAACTCCACAAGGTCAGGGACTGTGCTGGTTTGTTTACTTCGGTATCTCTGGTGCTTCACACCGAGTCTGGCACACAATAATAGCTGCTCCGCGGTTATATGTTCAGTCATTGAGGGGACAGCTGGGGCCCTCAGGTGCCCATCAGAGTGAGGGCACAGGTCTCTTCCAATCACTTCTAACTTGAAAAGTCTAGAAAAGCCTGACAAGAATTTTCATACATGTGATCTCAATCTTTCCAACACATTCGTAAGTATTGTGATCTTGCTTTATAGCCAGAGACTGAGGCTTGGAGAGGTTAAGGAAACTCCCCAAGATTACCCATCTGAGAGTAGCAGAGCTGGGACTCAAACCCAGACCTCCTGAATTGAGAGATTTTCCCAGGGGTCCCTGGGAGAGAGTAAGCTGCAAGGTAGATTCCAGGCAAGGTTGGCGATACCCCGTCTCCCCTAGGTTCTTCCCTTCTCTTACAGCCTGTATTAGATTTCTGATACTGCATAGCAGATTATCCCAAAACTTAGTGGCAATTATTATCTCACTGTATCTGTGGGCCCTTCACTTCTGGGTTTCTCATGAGCTGCCATCCCACTGCCTGGCACGGCAGTCCTCTGAAGGCTCAGCTGGGGAACAACCCACTCCAAGCTCATCAGCATGGCTGTTGGCAGGATTTCATTCTTGCTGCCTCTTGGTTGAAGATGGTCCCCTGTTGCAGGGCCCTCTCCATCACGGCAGCTCAGTTCATCAAAGCAAGCAAACCAGAGAGGAAAGAGTGCTGGAGAAATGGAAGCCTATCTTAATAATGAAATCCTGGACTTGGTGTCCCGGCAGTCTGCTGTACTCTGTCATGAGGAGCAGGTACCTAGGTCCAGCCACACCCAGGGGAGGAGATTACACGAGGGTATAAACACAGGGGCAGGGGTCACTGGGAGCCGTGCCAGAAGCTGCCACCACACAGCCTATTCTCTTTCGGCTGCTCTCAGATCACGAATTCCTGCAGAGCAGCTGACATCATGTTCACGAGCACCCGTGGGATGCTGCCTGCCTTCATTCATTTATTGTCTCACTCATTTGACAGACATTTGCTCGCTACCTACTGTGTGCAAAATCTTGATTGCTGGAGTGCCAAAACTGAATAAGGCTCATTTCCTGCCTTGAAAGAGACAGATGTGTAAAGAAACAAGTGAGATTTAGTGTCTGCTACGTGGAGACTTTGGGAAAGAATAGGGCTAATGCTCTTTTAGCACTGACTGTATATAAGCATCAGTCTAAACACTTTATAAGTATTATCTCTTTTAATGCTCACAGCAACCTGTGAGGTAGCTACTATTATTATCACTCCATTTTGTGGAAAAAGAAACCGAAGTACAAAAAGAAAAGGGGGGGTGAATATAGCTGGCAAGGCAGGGCTAGGGGTCTACCTGGGCAGTTTGGCCCCCGAGTCCATACATTGAGTCTGTGTGTCATCTTGTCTTGTGCAAGACGAGCTCCATGAGCAGTCCTTGTAAAGGAACGACAGGTGTTGGGGACCATCCTTGGGACCAGTTTTTTCTTGTTCTTCAAGAGCAATATGCAGAGGGCCTTGATGAAGCTGCCTGCTGGCGTATCTGGGGTGGGAAAAATGACTGGGAAGACCACTCGGCAAGCTGGGGAAGAGAGTTGTTTTGGTTTAAAAGATTGACATTTTAATAAACTGCTCTTAATTAACAGCACTTTGAAATTCTGAGTGGCGTGCTCTCCATCTTAAAACAAGCGGGCGGGTGGCTTCTTAGAGAACGCGATGCTTGTGGGTGATCTCCCTTTTTGAAACAAACCCAGACCCTCCAGTCACAATTTATTTTTCATTCCAAAAATGATCTTTACTGCAAATGTTGCTTTGGTTCGAGTGAATTAGAAATCCTTATTACACAGGCAGGCACTTCAAACAGTGCCCGGCTCTCTGCGCCGGCTGTGGCATCAAAGACTCGGCTGGAATCTCTGATTACCACCCAGGCTGTGGGCCACTCGGGAACAGGCGGCATCTGAAATGGGGCTCCGGCTGTGGGAGTGGCTGGCGTGGGGAGCCCAAAAGCCAGGCAGCCTCCATGCCAGGCTTGGAGCCTCCAAGTTCAGGGGCTTGGAGGGGTTGCTGTGGGCAGAAGGGGTGGAGAATGGCGTAATTGTCCTTGACTGAGCACCTATTGATGTCCCAGATGCCTGCTAGGACCTTTTTCATGCATTTGTGCTGTGCTAATTTGCTTCAGTTGTGTTCAACTCTTTGTGACCCTATGGACCATAGCTGCCAAGCTCCTCTCCCCATAGGATTCTTAACGCAAGAATACTAGAGTGGGTTGTCATGCTCTCCTCCAGGGGATCTTCCTCACCCAGCG
>SJYX01023216.1:15375-40236 GCA_006410675.1 Oreotragus oreotragus
TTTATGTTATCTGAGAATGGGAGCTTTCAGCTTTTCTCCCCACCTGCACTGATTCCAGATCTCTGTGCAATGAATAAAGCCAAACAGAATCAGTGCCACTAGAATGATATAAACATACTCTGGGTGGTCGGGCTCACAAAAACAACCACAGCTTATACAGAGTCAGGTGTCAAGTTGAATGAAAACACTGAAACATCTGTGAGGAAATTTTAATTGTGACACTTTCAAATGTACAAAAATCCATAAACAGAAAAGACACCTGTATAGCTTCCTTCAAAATTACCAAAAATTTTTAAAAATTGTCTTATTTTAATTGAATTTTTCAAGAAATTAAATGTAATTCAACTACACCCCTCTCCCCCCACCCATTCCATTCTTAAAAACACTGTTTGCCTGAGCATAATGAATCCCAAGTCAAAAGACAAAGAAAAAAGACTAGAGTTCAGGACCCAAGTTTGGAGCCTATACCTGAGACTGGGCTTGAGTCTGGGTCTGGGGATACTGAACCTGGGTCTAAGAGGTCTGGGTCTGGGTCTAGGACTGGGTCTGGGCCTGGTCCCAGGTCTTAGGGTGGACTTGCGTTGGGAGAGACTGGCACTGGGACTGGGACCAGTGATCGGGCTGGGACAAGGCCTAATCCTGAGCCTGGGCTTGGCACTGTGCCTCGTTCTGCAATATATCTGGGCCTAGATTTAAGTTGGAAATGGGGCTGGATCTGAACTGGGCTGGGGCTGAAAAATGTTTGTCTGTAGGAGGAAGTTGGGGCTGCTGCAGAGCTGTGAAGACTTTGCTCTTGGTTATAGATATCAGGAGTATATCTAGACTTGCTCTGATAAAGTCATCAGTGACTAAGAATTTCTCATCAACAAACTCACTAACCTGTTTCAGACTCAGACTTTCCTTTAATCTGAATTCAGATAAAAGTTCACCCAAAGATCAAAAGTGAAAATACAGCCTTATTTAGGCAGAGTCTTAATAGTTTGCAGTTAGAAGACATTCAGGAGTCTTAGCTCTTTTAAATCTTAAACAAGTTTCAGTTATTCATATTTTATGTTTTAAACTAGTTTTTTATATTTTAATAAAACATGTTACCTTGGATTGTTGTCAATATTGGTTTTGAAATTAAGCATTACTGTAATTTTCTAAAATCTTGTGGATCTATGATTTTATAAAAATGGGTTATGCATTATAGTCATACATGTTGGAGATGGTACAGCTTGCCTTGGGAACAACTGTTTGAATTCCACTCTGCCTTAACTTAACTTTGAATGTCTCAGTTACTCTTAGAACCCCACTTTTGACATAACAGCATTGCCTCATGGGCTTTTTAGTGGTCCATAAGCTAGTAAAAACGATGTACAGAATAGAGAATAGACAAGCCATACTCAGTAAGTATCCATTCCCTTCATAGGCACCACCCTCCATGAGGCTTCACTATTGGAATACTCTCCTGAGGAACGCAAGCTACTTTGGACAGCTCAGTGTTTTGAATCATGCAAAAGTGGTTATGAATAACTTAGAGACTGTAAAATACCCCACACTAAGTTGCTAAAGTGTAAGTTACTATCCCATGCTGGATTCAATTGGCTTCTTATGTTTTTTAATTGGTAAGAGAAAGTAACCATTATGGGTTTCCATGATGTCTGGCACTTAGGACTCATTTACTCAATTTTCATAGTGAACTGAAAAGGTGTATTATCCCTACTCAATATACAGTATGTGAGAGTTGGACCGTAAAGAAGGCTGAGCACTGAAGAACTGATGCTTTCGAATTGTGTTGCTAGAGAAGACTTTTGAGAGTCTCTTGGACTGCAAGGAGATCAAACCAGTTAATCCTAAAGCAAATCAATCCTAAATATTCACTGAAAGAGAGGATGAGATGGTTAGATGGCATCACTGACTCAACAGACACGATTCTGAGCCAACTCCAGGAGCTAGTGAAGGACAGGGAAGTCCAGCATGCTGCAGACCATGGGGTTGCAAAGAGTTGGACAGGACTTAACGACTGAGCGACAACAACCATCTGAAGAATATGAGCCTGAGAAAGGTTTAATCACCTGCCCCTAGCTATGTAGGTATTCCTGAGTGAGCCAGGCTCTGAAGTCGATACCTTCTAAACCTGCGTAGGAGCCGCCTGACCTATTCCTGCTTTCTGAGTGTGCGGGCGCTTTACAGGGGTGACAGTGCTCCCTGACTCACAGTCAAGTGCTTGCCTTTGGTTTCTGAGCTTTACAAGGTTCCTCTGACCCCTGACTTTCTTTCAGTATTATGATTTAGCTTCTTTTGTCTTGCGTATGAGCCCCATGTCTGTGATTCACTGTTAGATTTTCTCTCTGTTGGGTGCCTAGGGGAAGAGCTTTTCCTTTTTTGCAAGTTCGATGCATGGAGCAGGGCACTTAAAGCCATTGCTCTGGGATAACCCAGAGGGATGGGGTGGTGGGGGAGGTGGGAGAGAGGTTCAGGATGGGGGTACGCCTGTGCACCCATGGGTCACTCATGCCGATGTATGGCAAAAACCACCACAATATTGTAATTATCCTTCTATTAAAATAAATTTATTGATAAAAAATAGAGTTTTTAGTGTATGTAAAAAATTGATTTAATTTGGACATATTCAATGATGTAGAAATTAAGATATATTATATATAAACTAAGAAAAAGTACAACAAATTCTTGATTTTCATGAGAGTCTGTGTGCATGTGTTATTTAAGATAAATCACAAATCCTGAGG
This sequence comes from Oreotragus oreotragus, assembly GCA_006410675.1. Taxonomy (NCBI): domain Eukaryota; kingdom Metazoa; phylum Chordata; class Mammalia; order Artiodactyla; family Bovidae; genus Oreotragus; species Oreotragus oreotragus. The sequence continues at coordinate 18,108 of SJYX01023216.1, forward strand.
CATTTTTTTTTTATCCCCATCTAGTATAATACACTGCCACCTATGCCAGTCTGTGTTTTTAAAGAATGCAAATTAATTTTAATATTGGAGTATGGCATTTCAAGGAAGGAAAATTTGCTGTTAAAACATCACATAATTCAAATTTCGTTTGTGTTTCACTTTGAATAGTATTGCCTGTGATATTGCTTCATCTAGAAGCACAGATGGTGAAAATATGCTTATATATTCTCATTTTTTGTGTTCCTTATTAATGTCATTCATAATCTTTGGCACTGTCAACTAACACAGTTTTATTTATTGAGATTCTAAAATTTCTGTAGAAATGACCTGTTCAATTGGTCTGAGTAAACAAGTTTAGGAAATTTAGAGTCATGAGGAAATCATTAGTCACAGCCTTGACAAGCTAATGTAGTGAAGAAAATCAGGAAGAAAGATTCTGCTCACCACTGATTATTACTTAACATCAGTTTCTGGTGAAAGACAGAAGTACTAAAAGGTGAAACAGACAGCCTTATCAGCACTACTCCTGATTAACATGCTCATCAGGCTGACATAGGGTTGATTGTTGTCCTGGCCACCAGGGTCTCTGCAACGACTCATTAGTACCTTGCCCTCTAGAGTTACACTAGGAAAGAAATGAGAACTCTGCTGTTTTGGTAGTGTTTTTGTTTGTTTGTTTTTTTATCTGTTTTTTTTTTTTCCCATTAATTGCAACATCAGAACAGTAGACTTGACTAAGCATTAGCTATTAAAAACCAATTGTTAAACAATGATGAAAGGAAAAAATGAGGATTTTCCTGTCAGTCCATGGTTAAGACTCTGTGCTTCCAATGCAAGGTTTGATCTCTGGTCTGGGAACTAAAATCCCATATGCCATGCAGCCAAGAAAAGGAAAACTGAATGGAGAGATTTTGCAATATTATTAAATCTTAAGGTAGCAGTAAAAAGGAATTTTGTAGTAAGAGCCAGATTATATATAATAAATTATCTAAATACTAGCCTGTTATAAATTCTGTGGTCTTAGGAATATAAAAAAAGAAATTAACTCATGCCTAAAATCTTATGCCACCTTTGTTTTCTCTTCAGGTTAGAGTTTTGAAATCTAATCAATTGAATATCTCTTCTTGAGAGGTAATGTCGCCCAGAAATTGGTAAGTTTCTTAAAAGTTTCTTAAAAGAACCAGAGCAAGATGCTGGGAGTGATCCCGTGAGGCAGAATCATTGTTCAAGATCTTATGTGCTGATTGGCTTGGGGGTTGTCAGTTCGCTAAACTAACATGGATAAACATTGGAAGTAGGTTTACCTAGAACAGAGGAAACAAAATAGAGTTGGACCACACCAGAAGAAAATAATGACATGAAATAGGTAGACCACCGCTGCCTTAAGTGATATGGAGAAGACAGTATTTAAAGATAAGACTTTGGAAATTACACATGCCAGGACTCAAATCCTCATCCACCAACCATTGATAGAGACAAAATACAAAACTATGCTATGATACAGACTGCCTAGGTATATCTGCCAGGATTGTGGATAAGATTAGAGAAGATAAGCATCATGAATATAGTATAGGGCTTAGCTCTACAAACAGAATATAATTGCTTTTGGTTCAGTTCAGTTCAGTCGCTCAGTCGTGTCTGACTCTTTGCGATCCTATGAATCCAGCACGCCAGGCCTCCCTGTTCATCACCATCTCCCAGAGTTCACTCAGACTCACGTCCATCGAGTCCATGATGCCATCCAGCCATCTCGTCCTTGGTTGTCCCCTTCTGCTTCTGCCCCCAATTCCTCCCAGCATCAGAGTCTTTTCCAATAAGTCAACTCTTCGCATGAGGTGGCCAAAGTACTGGAGTTTCAGCTTTAGCATCATTCCTTCCAAAGAAATCCCAGGGTTGATCTCCTTCAGAATGGTCTGGTTGGATCTCCTTGCAGTCAAGGGACTCTCAAGAGTCTTCTCCAATACCACAGTTCAAACGCATCAATTCTTTGGTGCTCAGCCTTCTTCACAGTCCAACTCTCACATCCATACATGACCACAGGAAAAGCCATAGCCTTGACTAGGCGGACCTTAGTCGGCAAAGTAATGTCTCTGCTTTTGAATATACTATCCAGGTTGGTCATAACTTTTCTTCCAAGGAGTAAGCGTCTTTTAATTTCATGGCTGCAGTCACCATCTGCAGTGATTNTCGGTCCAGGTGTGGGTCCCTACAGTGGCATGTCTGGGGTCTATGGACATCCACGCAGACAAGGAGGGCATGGCTGTCTTGAAAATAGGGAGGCCAGTGGGACTGCTGCTGCTGCTGCTAAGCCACTTCAGTCGTGTCCGACTCTGTGTGACCCCATAGACGGCAGCCCACCAGGCTCCCCCATCCCTGGGATTCTCCAGGCAAGAATACTGGAGTGGGTTGCCATTTCCTCCTCCAATGCATGAAAGAGAAAAGTGAAAGTGAAGTCACTCAGTCTGTCCGACTGTTAGCGACCCCATGGACTGCAGCCCACCAGCCTCCTCCGTCCATTGGATTTTCCAGGCACGAGTACTGGGGTGGGGTGCCATTGAGGACAATAACCATCAGATTCCTGCTACCCAGCTCCAAAGGTGCTTATGCACAGGGCTTTTATGAGGCCCAGAGAGAATGGCGGTGGTATTCTCTGGGTGTGCCTGTCCTGACTGGACCGGGGCTGTCCTTTCTTACTCACAGTGTGTGCCCACCACTGGGCGCATATCAGGCATGCAACAAAAATCGGATTAATGAACAAATGAAGTAACAAGAGAATGAATGATTGCACCCCAGGTGGGCAGAGCTTTACCCCAAAGAGGAGCTGGTCTGACTCACTCAGGCAAGCTCCCACTGGGAAAATATCCCAGGGAGCCGAGCTTGCCAAGAAGCCAAGGAGAATAGCCAGGAACTTCCTGCAGCAGTTCCAACCCAAGACTATCAATTCGCGTGATGATTTTTGAGTGCTGACTTGGCTGTGAACCATCAGGCTGGGAATTCTCCCTATCAACTGCTGAAAGCCGGGACAGGGCAACCGAAGCTTTCTCACCTCACCTCCAGGGCCCTTCCTCAATGTAACCACCAGGGGGCGTGCAGACACTCACAGAGCAAGGACACCAGCAATAAGCTCTCAGGTCCCGGAGGCCCTTCTTTAAGGGGCTTTCAAAATGTCCATTTATACTCTCCTTTCCTTCCCACAATTTATGAGAGACGACAACACGCCTCTGAGTTGGAAACTGTAATTTTGAAAAGGGGCAAAAAATTGAAGATAACGGAAAACAACTGAGTTCAGGTACCTGGAAACATTAGCTGCCTTATCCAAAGGCTGTTCTTGGGAAAAAAGTAATTAAGAGGGGTTTATATCAGAAATGGAGAAGGCAATGGCAACCCACTCCAGTACTCTTGCCTGGCAAATCCCATGGATGAAGGAGCCTGGTGGGCTGCAGTACATGGGGTCGCAAAGAGTCGGACACGACTGAGTGACTTCACTTTCACTTTTCACTTTCATGCATTGGAGAAGGAAATGGCAACCCACTCCAGTGTTCTTGCCTGGAGAATCCCAGGGACGGGGGAGCCTGGGTTGCTGTCTCTGGGGTCGCACAGAGTCAGACATGACTGAAGCAACTTAGCAGCAGCAGTATATCAGAAATAGATGCTCAACAGAGAGGATATCACTGCTCCTCCTCATCCCCACCCTAAGCTTAGGAGGGCATGCACCTGCTGGAACAATCACAAGCAAAGCACAAGATGGAGGTGGGGAGATGTGAGTATGTATCCCATCACCTCGCGGCTCTCACTGTTGTTTGAAGGTAAAATATGTTTGGGCCTCTGAGGGGGCACTAGTGGTAAAGAACCCACCTGCAGATCCCCTGAAGGAGGGCATGGCAAACCACTCCAGTATTCTTGCCTGGAGAATGCCACAGACGGAGGAGCCTGGAGGGCTACAGTCCACAGGGCTGCCAAGTGTCGAACACGACTGAAGCAACTTAGCACTCAAAGTATGTTGATGAGAATGAATGAAGAAACTCAAAAGTTTTCAAGGGAGTTGCTCTGAAATTATCTAAATCCCCCCATAAAAAATAATACTGCAAACAAAGAGGAGACCAGAGACAGGTATTAACCAGTGGTACCAAGATACCTTGTCTATTGGGAATGGAACAGAACTCAAGGGTGATGTGGGCTATACACATTCCTATTTTCAAAATGGGAAAGTTAAGACGGGTTGAGTGGTCTGACCAAAGTAACGTACTTAGTCAAGCATTGAAGTCTGTACTAGAATTTGGGACTCCTGATTCTGAAAACTTAAAAAAAAAGCCAGGAGAGATAAAGATATTGAAAAACAAATGAGCAAACAAAACCAAATTTTAAAAATTTTAAGTAGAATTCAAGCCATGCTTTTTAACAATCACTCACCTGCATACTTTGAAAATGATTCCCATTAGGCTACAGATCCTGACTGTCCTGCATTTAATCTTTCACTGCTGTTAGGCTTCCGATAAAGTGACACTAAGCAAGGCTAAGAAAACAGGCCTACACCACCACAGAATGACAGGACACCTTGGTTCAGGAATACGAATGTGGGATTACCAACATAACATCTTCCTTAGCTATCACTGCAGTTTCTCCAGATACCAGCACTCAATCACTAGTCACTGAACTAAACTGCCAGAGTGGACCTGGGGCAGAAATTGTATCGTATTACCTACTTCCTTGGGTGAAGACAACAGCAAAAAAGGACATTCACATCATCCCAAGTTCAGATTCATGTTTTAATATATTCCCCCAATTTACTCTCATCACCACCCCATCCATCCTGACTTTGAGCCCTTCTGCACGTGATGAAGTGACCATGTTTAAATCCAGCTAATTAACATGGGTGCCAGGCTCATAGTAGTAAACACTCAAGAAATGTTGAATGGCTAGATGAGTATCCTTTTTTTTTTTTTTTTTAAACTTTTCAGCATCTTCTGATTTCTTTTTAAAGAACATATGGTACTTTCATAATCTGAATGATATTAGCAATACTTAAAAAAAAATCTGTTTAAGCCACCATATTTATAAATCAATGGAGGCCTTCAGTCTAAACAAGTCCTCCTGAAAAGGCTTTAAGAGGAGACAGAAGGCATCTTTAGTGGAGAATGCGCATGTAAATGAGCCCATTTAATAAGACACCAGCATCTATGTCACTCTCGCTTCCAACTCTGAGAACAGAAGGTTAACAGCACTTATTCGCTCAGCAAAAGCAGCAGGATGTTAGGCGGACCTCGCAAACACTGATGTTATTTAACCCACATGAAAGCCCATTTTGTTCCACACTTACCTTGCAGCTGCAGCCAGGAGATTTTTCGCGTTGGGGGCTCCTGGGTCGACGGAGAGAGATTTGGCAGCTAACAGTAGCTTGCTGGAGGCCATGGAGATATTCTTGAGGTTCCCTATGACTTGGATCTGGTCTTCTTTCGTCTGGAAGGTGAAAAGGAGCCAAAGTAATTAGGGGCTGTCCATTTCTCCTAGGCAGCATTCAGAGCTAGGAGCAGTACCCTGAAATGGAAGGAGGTTATCTGTACAGATGGCACGAAGCCCGATTAGGCTGCAGACGCCTAGCATGTCGAGACTCTGCCCGGTGTCTACTGTTCCCCAAACAGATCCCAGACCAAGATGCACACAGAGGCACAGAAATCCATTCCCAAGTGGGTCAGCCAAAAACTATGCTGTATCACAAGTGTGGGTATTAATGGAGGGTACGGGGTGGGGAGTGAGTAAGAGAGCAAACAGACCAGGCCACAATTCCAGCATCCTGCTCAACAGTGCCGGAGTTATCCAGGGGCTGGTGCATCCCAGCCTGGCACATACAACCATCACTGTCTGGACACTGAGAGCTGACTGCATCCCAAAAGCTTCTGACTCTGGAAATAATACACTGCTCACCTGGCTTCCCATCCGAGAAACAGCCCTTTGTATGTAACAAAGTAAGAAACAAGCTGGGTACCACTTTGACAGAGTTGAAAGCAAATAAACAGCTCGCAAATAAATAGCTCAGTGAGCTCACCCCAGACCAGTCATGCTCCCTTGTTCTAAAGTAGGGGTTTATCTGTTCATCTAAAGGAGGTAATTTTGAATCACTTGATACTCAGGGTTAGACAAAACATTTTCAAAAGGACTCACCGAACCTCAAATAACATGAGTTTTTAATAGTACCATACTACATTTGAAGTGGGCCTTAGAAAGCATCACTATGAACAAAGCTAGTGGAGGTGACGGAATTCCAGTTGAGCTGTTTCAAATCCTGAAAAGATGATGCTGTGAAATGCTGCACTTAATATGCCAGCAAATTTGGAAAACTCAGCAGTGGCCACAGGACTGGAAAAGGTTAGTTTTCATTCCAACTCCAAAGAAAGGCAATGCCAAAGAATGTCAAACTACCGCACAATTGTACTCATCTCACATGCTAGTAAAGTAATGCTCAAAATTCTCCAAGCCAGGCTTCAGCAATACGTGAACCGTGAACTCCCTGATGTTCAAGCTGGTTTTAGAAAAGGCAGAGGAACCAGAGATCAAATTGAGGACATCTTTTTTGGGTGTTAGTTCTAAAAGGTCTTGTAGGTCTTCATAAAACCGTTCAACTTCAACTTTGTTTTGGCAGCTAATATTAATTTTATTATTGTCATCATCACCTCCATTGCATGGTTGGAGTACAGATTCTGGAGCCAGATAATTAGGTTCAAACCCTTTCATCATCATTTACCGACTCAGTAACTCTTGGTAGAATATGTACCCTTTACGTACCTGGATGTCTTCAATTGTAAAAAGAAGATAATATCTATCTTGTGACTTTGTTAAGAGGATTCAGTGATTTAACACACGTGGGCTATTAGAATCACTAGATTCTATAAATAGTAAGCACTCTGTTAGTTGATATTCCATCTATATAATTTTAAATGGTATAGAGAAACTCTGAGTGAGAGATCAGTGACAATTTGAACATAAGAGAAGGTGCTTTTTAGCATGAGGAAATGATTTTTTCTTTTTTGTATGACTGTCCAAACTAAGTTCAGGTGCCTGAAGGTTTGGATTAATTTTTTTTCTAGGCCTCTGTTATGCTTGGAGGAGTACCTGTAACAATCAAATCTACAAGTAGGAGGAAGCCTAGTGGTTATCCTAGCCCATCTAAGACATGTACACTCTTTACAGTATTAATACGTCCAACAACACATGGCATAGCCAATGAAGGTGAACACATTACTTTTCAAGGCAACCAATTTTCAGACAATCATAGGAAAGAAAGTTTGCTCTTTTCTGGAACTGAATCTCAATTCACTTCCAACCACCAGACAAGCCCAGCCCTAGAAATCATCACAGACTAAATATAGTTTCTCTTCCTTATGACAATTATTCAAATACTTGTAAATAGCATCCATATCAACTCCTCTCCCCTCTCATTAGGCTGTTTCCCTTTTCTTGAACAAAGTACCTTCCACCGTTCTTTGTATAAAAGCAGCATGAACCCCTTTGGAATCAGACTGAGTGGACCTCAAATTTCCAAGTGCTTAACTTGGGTGGTTTAGTAGATCATTCTTGAATGCCTCATAGAAATGGAAGTGGTAATATCTAACTTTAAAAATTGCATTAAGAATTAAATGTGTGAGTATGTGCATAACACTAGACACAACATAAGTGTTCAAGAATAACAATACCTGTGTTGATAATTATTGTTGTAAACAGAATATTTCTTCTGCTATTCTTGGTCTTCTTTGAGGACAGTGTTCAATGTGTCAACATGTGGAAGAGAGAAAAACAATTACTTTCCTGTTTTGTACTGTTCCTAAATTTGGTTTAATCTTAATTTTTAAGCTTAAAGTGTCACCGTGGCATTTGAATTCCCTCCTAAGGAATGCATTTGGTGAAAGTCACAGAGTGCTTATTATGCGTCACTCACTGTGTTAAGTGCATTAGGTGCACCATGCTCTGTCTCCAATACAATAACTCTATGTGGCAAAAGGTCATTACTATCCTCATTTTATATCAACAGAAAAGCAAACTGAGATTTAGTGTTATGACTGGAATTGACTGGGCTTCCCTGATAGTTCAGCTGGTAAAGAATCCGCCTACAGTGCAGGAGATCCTAGTTCGATTCCTGGGTCGGGAAGGTCTGCTAGAGAAGGGATAGGCTACCCACTCCAGGATTCTGGCCTAGAGAATTCCACAGATTGTATAGTCCATGGGGTGCCAAAGAGTTGGACACGACTGGGTGACTTTCACTTTCACTTTGAGGTTGACTATATATATTAATATGTATAAAGTATATAACTAAAGAGAACTTGATTTATAGCACAGGGAACTCTATTTGGTGCTCTGTGGTGACCTAAATTGGAAGGAAAGTAAAGTGAAAGTGAAATCGCTCAGTCGTGTCCGACTCTTTGCGATCCCGTGGACTGTAGCCCACCAGACTCCACCGTCTATGGGATTCTCCAGGCAAGAATACTGGAGTGGGTTGCCGTTTCCTTCTCCAGGGGATCTTCCCGACCCAGGGATCGAACCCAGGTCTCCCGCATTGCAGGCAGACGCTTTAACCTCTGAGCCACCAGGGAAGCCCAAACCCATATAAAAAGGATATATATATAAAAATATATATATATATATATATAAAGGAATATATATATATATATGGGTGATTCATTTTGCTCTAGAAATTGACACAGCATTGTAGAGAAACTATGTGCATGCATGCTCAGCTGTGTCTGACTCTGCAACTCCAAAGACTGTAGTCTGCCAGGCTCCACTGTCCATGCAGTTTTCCAGGTGAGAATACTCGAGTGGGTTGATACTTCCTTCTACAGAGGATCTTCCCAAACCAGAGATCCAACTCACATCTCCTGCATTGGCAGGTGGGTTCTCTACCACTGCACTACATGGGAAGCCCTGAAAGCAATTATGTGTGTGTTTTCAGTCACTAAATCATGTCCTATTCTGTGCAGCCCCATGGACTGCAGCAAGCCATACATCTCTGTCCTTCACTATCTCCCAGAGTTTGGGCAAATCCATGTCCATTGAGTCAGTGACGCTATCTAACCATCTCATCCTCTGCCACCCACTTTTCCTCCTGTCTTCAATCTTTCCCAGCATTAGGATCTTTTTCAATGAGTCGGCTCTTCGCATCAGCTGGTCAAAGTATTGGAGCTTCAGCTTCAGCATCAGTCCTTCCAGTGAATATTCAGGGTTTCGTTCCCTTAGGATTGACTGGTTTGATCTCCTTGCAACTATAATCCAATTAAAAAAATAAGATTGTGGAAATTCACATACCTGGTAAGCAGCAATTACCCAAGTCTCTCTGATATAGCATATTGCACAAGGGGTCCACAGTCAGATGTGGATTTGCTGGAACAATTCATGGTCTTATGAATTTTTTTGAAATCAATCAACTGAAGCCATTTTCTAAGATAAAGTCCTACCCTGATGGGGAACTTAGAATTCAAACTGAGAAAGACAGTGTCAATGGGAATATAGTAAAGAGATTCCAAATAAGAGGAATGGGTGGGAGGGAAGGCAAAACCAGATCTCAGGAAGTATGTAACAAAATTTTAATTTAGAAAGAACAGAGAAGAATGGGCTCCAGAGTTGGAGTGCTGGGAGACCTGAAGGGTCCAAAATGGCTCCATTCACATGGTTTGTTGCCATTTGCAGGGGCCTTGGCTGAGACTTTCACCAGGGATCTAGATCTTCTCCAGATGGGTTTATTGACAAGGTTTCTTGGACTTCCTCAAACCTCATGGCTGAGTTCCAAGGCAAAAGTGGAAAGCAGAAGCTAACAGTTCTCTTACGTCTGGTGCACAGAAATTCCAGGAAATCACTTTCCCTGGTAAAAGCAGTTACAACATCAACCAGATTCAAAGTGTGGGGAAGTAATCCAGCTGTCAATGAGAGGGTACCACATTCATTATGTGAGAAAAGAACTGATGGAAGCCATCGCTGGAAACTATTTACTATACATGCTTATATTAAAAATGCAAAGAATGAAGCTAAAACTGTATCTACCTGTTGATACAACTATTCTGAGAGCTGGCTTCTGAGGTGGCTCAGTGGGTAAAGAATCCACCTACAATGCAGGAGATGTAGGCTCTCCTGTCCATGGTGGGTTGCTATGCCCTCCTCCAGGGGATCTTTCTGACCCAGGGACTGAACCTGTGTCTCTTATGTCTCCTGTATTGGTAGATAGGTTCTTAACCACTAGTGCCACCTGTGAAGACATACATATTACACAATTATTATATATATATGTATATGTTTATATATACACACATACTTATTGTATGTATAGATATATATGTATATACTGTGAAGAAAGCTGAGCGCCGAAGAATTGATGCCTTTGAACTGTGGTGTTGGAGAAGACTCTTGAGAGTCCCTTGGACTGCAAGGAGATCCAACCAGTCTATTCTAAAGGNGACTAAGGTCCGCCTAGTCAAGGCTATGGTTTTTTCTGTGGTCATGTATGGATGTGAGAGTTGGACTGTAAAGAAGGCTAAGCACCGAAGAATTGATGCTTTTGAACTGTGGTGTTGGAGAAGACTCTTGAGAGTCCCTTGGACTGCAAGGAGATCCAACCAGTCCATTCTGCAGGAGATCAACACTGGGATTTCCTTGGAAGGAATGATGCTAAAGCTGAAACTCCAGTACTTTGGCCACTCATGCGAAGAGTTGACTCATTGGAAAAGACTCTGATGCTGGGAGGGATTGGGGGCAGGAGGAGAAGGGGACGACAGAGGATGAGATGGCTGGATGGCATCACTGACTCAACGGACGTGAGTCTGAGTGAACTCCGGGAGTTGGTGATGGACAGGGAGGCCTGGCGTGCTGCGATTCGTGGGGTGGCAAAGAGTCGGACACGACTGAGCGACTGAACTGAACTGAACTGAACATTTGAAGTATAGGATGCAGGGCTCTCCTCCTTCTCTCCTCTGCCCTCCTTTCAATCAGTATAACAGGATGAGTTCTGTTGGAGGATCATGGGAGAAGCTATCGGTCATCTCCATCTTCCACATAAGCTAATGGCGTCTTTGGGAATGCCATTCCTCTAAGCTCACGAAGCTCTCTGAGCAGCAATGATGTAAAGCCAGGGCTGTTCACAGCTTCCCAGCTCCTATGTGCCACTTAGCCTCGGGGGCCGACAGTCCACCAGAGGCAAGAGGCAAGGGTCAGCTCCACTCAGCAACCCCCCTCCGGCTCACCTGCGCCTGGCCCGCCATCTCAATGCCAGCGTCGAGGAACTCGTCGAAGTCATCACTGAACTTCCCGGAGGCTGCGGCCAGCTCTCCGCTCTGGCCCCGGGTGGCATGGACCACTTCTCCCGCAGACTGGTTCAGATCGGCGGCTGCTTGGTTCAGTTCACTCTGGGCTTCCTGGAAGGGCTTTGTGCTTGGAGGTAACTGCGGGAACAGAGGGCACATTGCGGAAAGAGCTTTACTGAGTGTAGGAGGAATGGTGGATGCTGCAGAGGGGAGACAGGCTCTCCAGGACGCATTCCTGAATCGTTTAGGTGAAAAGGCTCTGTGTGGCCTGAGCCCACGTTAAGTTTGACTTTCAAAAAAACACACCCATTCACTCATTCACTTAAATTTGTTGAACGCTTATTCAGTGCTAGACAGAGTGGATCTAAAAATAGTTAAGGACGGCTTTCCACAGGGCCTCTGGGCTCCTAAGCTGTCAAGATTCGTACCTGGACAACCTGATTGTGGGATCTGTTCTCTGAACCCACGCTCTATCTAGGCATTCTCAGGTGCAAACACAAAGTTTTAGCTTTCTGGAACTAAAAGGCAGATGCTATTAACCTTTATATACTATTTTTCCAAACTAATAGCCACCAATTTTATTCATCAGTTGGTCTCTGCTAACAAATACAGCTTTCCCTCAGAAGTGCCACTGGCAGAACTGTAACTGTTGGTAGAAAGTTCTAGAGAGTTAAGCTAGATTATATGAGTCACACCACACCCACTGTCTGCATACCTGGTTATGTGCCAGGCTTGCGGCAGAGAAGAGACAGAGATGAAGACCAAGTCCCCCAAAGCAGGCTTACAAAAATAAGAAGGGAACAAGCTCCAAAACGAAGTCCCACAGACCACTCACTCTTTCAGTGGGTTCTGGACACTTGTGTCCCTTTATCACTGATTGTCATGGCCTGAAACGTCCTGAGGAGAGGTCAGATGATCCAAGCCCTCCCCCTCAACAGCCTGCCCCATTCTTGGCTCACAGGGATAACCTGAGATCGAATGGCAATGTGGGCTCAAGAAAAAGTAAATTTTAGAAGCTCTACCTGGGAATTCGGCTGATCAGAAAGCAAAACAAGGAAAACGCAAACAGGCAGGAAAACCAGGACACCTAAGAGAAGGCTAGCTACTCAAAGGGACCCTGGAGGGGAGAAGACCCCACCTGCACCTGAGGTGAGCCCAGGCCCCCAGGTACCCCTTCCCGAGCCAAAACCTCTCACCGAGTCCACCAGCAGCTTCTTGCTCGACTCCCCAATGCTCTTTAAGGCCACATCCACATCCTTCTGCCCAGGGAGACAGTTCACGCAGTTATTCAAGGAGTGAGAAACGGCTTTGGCCACCTAAATACACAGAGGGAGAGAAGCCCCGTCAGAAAGCAGCTTCCAGGGCAAAGAGACTTGCACATGTGCTGGGAGTGAGCAGAGCTAAAAGAGACAGGGAAAGGACCCGCCAGCGCCTACCTGACACTGTTTACCATTGCATCAGGGCATTTAGGCCTCTCACCGGGGGGAACATCCTGTGTCTTGGCAGCAGGTGTGACACAGCACTGGAGACCAGGACAAGTCCTGACTGTGACTCAAACACAACCCTCCAAAATTCTGTCAGGTTCCAAGGCAAAGACAGCAAATACCAAGAGGAAGAGAAATAGTTCCCTGCTAGGGAGGCCTGCAGAGGGCCCAAGGTGGCAGGAGGCCCCGAGCTCTTTGGATCACTGATAGGCAGGCCTGTGATGAATTTCTGCTCAGTGACCCTCTGGTGCCATCACCTCCACATCTCACCCAGCTCAAGGGCTGGAGGGGCGCTCTGAGCTCTTCCAGACCAGCTTGGAGTTTGCCCACACGCTGCCTTGAAAGGAGGTTGTGAGGCTCTCCATCTGCACTCACTGGGAAGACTCATCTGAAGAGGCACTAGAGAGAGTTTAATGTGTTGAGTTTCTAAACCAAGTGTATCTACCTCACCTCGAGGAAGAGGGAATACATGTAAGTGCACTCAGGCCAAGACAAGCTTGCTGTGTCCAGGCCCTTCAAGCTCCGAGCACAGGTCTCAACAAAACCCTTGTACTTTCTGTTGACTGAATTAAGATCTCATGTTACGGGGGCTACCAAGCAAAGCTTTTGAAGGTGCTTATTACTGGGTGACGGCCTGTCAACATGTCACCGTGATGGTGACCTTAGCTGCCAGTTCTGGGCCTTACCTGCGCTAGTCTCTGCTGACTCTCGGCATCTCCAGGTGCAATCAGGGCCTGCTTGGCCTCTTGGATGAGCATGGCTGAGCCCTCCATCACATCCCGGGCAGAATCCAACATGGCATGCGCAGCCGCCGGGTCACTTGTGGATGCAGCCACGCCCCGGGCAGCCTGGGCCAGTGTTTTCAGAGCTTGGGCCGTCTCTCGAGCAGCCACCCCTGGAGATTGGGGGGAAAAAAAAAAAGTCCACCAGACTTTCTATTAGGTTTCATCCAAAACCCATACTTTTACTTGGGAGTAAATCTCCAGATCCTTCTAAAGAGAAGTGAACTCTCAGACAGCGCCTGGCACAGGTAAGCTCCAAATTGCTTTTTATAAACTTTGAATTGATGTGCTTCTCAAAGAAGTAGCCCATGCCACTGGCTGTGGGCTGCTCCAAGAGGGATGTCACAAAAATGCCACACTGAAATCTATTCCCTTCCGCTTCTGTCCCCTGCACTGTCCCATCTGTCCTCAGACCTCGAATGCCAAGTGCACAGGATCCAACTCACAGATAAATCATTCCAGTTTATTTTCTTTCCAGTCATTTCTATCAGGACATAACTTACATACAACAAAGTGAACAAGTCTCCCAGGAAGACTTGCCGAGTCTGTACAAATGTGTACACCTACGTGCCTGGCATCCAGATACAGACGGGACACTTCCATCACCTGTACCTTCCCAGTTAATGGACTCTCACACCGGAAGTAATCCCTATTCCAGTTTTTATCACCTTAGCCTAGTTTCACCTGCTCTTACACTCCATGCTTATGGAACCACACAGTAGGTATTCTTGTTTAGTTTCTTTCTCTGGCCATAATGCTGTGAGATTTACCCATGCTGTCACACACAGCAGTCCATTTCTTTTCCTTGCTGCATAATATTCCATTATAGGAACACAACATCTGCTTACCCATTCTTGCTGGATATTTGGGGACTGTTTCCTGTGCGGATTATTATGAAATAAAACTACCAGAAAAATTCTCATAGCAGCATTTAGGTAGACAAATGGAATTGATTCTAGCAGATTTAAACCTAGGAGTTGAATTCCTGGGCCACAGAGGAAGTGTATATTTAGCTTTGGCAGACACTTCAACACTTCTTCAGAATGTTTTTGCCATTTTACACTCCACCAGCACCATATGCGAGTTCAGTTACTCTACATCCTGCGCCAAACTTGCTATTGCTAGATTTTTTCTTTGTAGCCAACTCTGAGGAGTGTTCAGCTGCATCTCACTGAGACTTTTCTTTTTGTGGGGGTGGGGGGTGGCACTGCTCGACATGTGGGATCTTAGCTCCCTAACAACAGACTGAATTCGTATCTCCGGCAGCACACAGTCTTAAAGTCTTAATTACTGGGCCACCAGGCAAGTTCCTCACTGGGGTCTAATTCTTCTGCCCCTAGTGAGCAGTGATGTTGAACGCTTTTCTCAATGGCTGTTTGGACATCCTCTTTTGTGAAGGGCCTGCTCATCTTTAAATTTACTTCTAAAGATGATGGGATTTGGTGATAAACTGTAAATATAAACCCATTCTTAAAAAATGATAGGACTTCCCTGGTGGCACAGTGGATTAAGAATCCGCCCGGCAGTGCAGGGGACTTAGGTTTGATCCCTGGTCTGGGAAGATTCCACATGGCTCGAAGCAACAGTCCGGAGCCACAACTAGTGAAGCGCACACGCCTCAGAGTCTGTGCTCCGCAACAAGAGAGGCCATCAAAATGAGCAGTGTGCGCACTGCAGTGAAGAGCAGCCTCCGCTCGCTGCAACTAGCAAAAGCCCGCACACAGCAACAGAGACTCAGCACAGCCAAACACAAATAAATTTTAAAACCTCTAAAAGCTATAGTACATCCTCATAGAAAGGAGAGGTGCCACCCTACATGACACCTAGTACTTGGCACACCCAAGAAAAGGATGAAGACTGGAAATGCCAAAGCATGTGACAAAGGCTCTCAGAACCTGGGGAATGCAGAATATCCAGCCTCAAAGCTTGTCTCATGAAACCATTTCAGATGAGGACCAGTGCTGCAGAGCTTCTTGTCTGTGGACACACTTGAGATCTGAGGTTTCTTACATCTAAGATGTGTAAGAAAGGGGTCAGACCCTGCACGGTGCTCTCTGGGACACAGAACCATGAGGGATTCTTGTCAGAACCCACAACATCCGCATGGAAAATTCAGATCATCTCTTTCACCACAGGCTTCGGCTACAGGCCAAAGGCTTCATCTACAGGTTTTGGTTGGGTGGTCTCCGGGCACCACTGAGCGTGGCCTTTACTGCCGGTGATTCAGCTGAGTGGGCACAGATGCAGCAGGTGGTCCTCGCCTTAGTACAATAAAGAATGTGAAAGGCCCTGGACTCATAAAACAACCTCACAGTGTTGCAGATTGGCTCATCTATAAATATTTAGGAAGCCACACAGCTGGGACATAACTTTACAATCTAATCAAGAAAAATTACAAAGCTGCCAATCTACCCTTTATCACCTGGCACTTCTGAGCATAGCATGTGGAATGAATGCACGTTTTTTAAAAAGTGTTTTTTACGGAAGAGGAGAAAACATAAATAAAGCCAAGGTGAAGCAGACAGACACGCCGAGCAGAAGTCTGCATTTTATGCTGAAGTTGCTGGCACAGGGTGGAAAGACATCCTTGCTCAGGAGGGCCCCGGGGTGGTTAAGACCTTGTCCGGCTCTGGGGTTGGCGAGCTGTGTGGGCTAAACTCCTGCCACCTTTTCCCTCTGGGCCTTGGTTTCCCATAGGTTGTAGGAGAGGATGAGACCACATCTCTGACCAGAGAAAATTCAACACTGTGATTCCTTAGACCTTGCCTCTTGACTTCCTACAGGGACTCTTGAATTTATCTGAGCTGTATGATTTTGGAAGAATAAAACATTTATCACATCCAATCAGAAAAGTCATGATCATGCAAAAAGCATTCATGAAAAACCTTTTATAGACTCAGACAGTTTTTCTAAAAGGCAGAAACCAGGAGAGCGGAATTCCAAAAGCTGAGGCATATCCACCCTATGTGTTTTCTGCTGAGGACTCACTATGAAATCTCTAGGCACATCAGGAATCCTCTCTGGAAGGATTAGGTTTTAGAGAAAGCAGAAGCCACACCAACAAATGGATGAAAGAGGACCACCAGATGGCAGGGAGCCCAATAAACATCAAAGTCTGTACGTGGCTGAATTTATGGCAACGTTCTCAATAGTGATGTTGGTTATCATCAGGGTCATGTGTCCAAGCAATCACCACTCCCACCTGCCCCAAATTATTCCTGTAGTCAAGCGTGCAACATACCCCAAACTGCCAGTGGGAAACACTGAAGCAGGCAACTATTTCAAAAACCACAATCCTTGGAAGACACAGATTACGTTCACAGTATTCCTGTCAGTTACTTCTCAAAATATTGGGTTGGCCAAAAAGTTCGTTTGGCTTTTTCCATAAGCGGGAAGTGGAAAACCCGTATGAACTTTTTGACGAACCCAACATATTCAGCAACAGAGCTTAGGGAGACACATTAATAATATGAAATACAGGGGAATTCTTTATCAAATTATCATTCCTGATCAGAACTCATGTAGATTGTGTGTAGACAGCATTAGATCACATATCAAACTCACAAGGTAAAAACCATGTATGCATACTCGTAGCTGATTCATGCTACTGTAAGCAGACCCTAGGACAACATTATAAAGCAAATATACTCCAATTAAAATATAAATTTAAAAATTCATGTATGAAAGATTTTTTTAATCTGCCCCAAAGGATCTGGAAAGGGTTCTGTGTAACTGTAATCAGTCGAGACTAAATGCATTTTGAACACCATGCTGGCCAAACCCCGCCTCCCCCCCACCCCGCCCCCTACACAGACACATACATCTGCATTAGAATGCAGTCCAGGGGCAGCTTGTGTATAACTTCTGCATACCCCACACATCACAGATGTGGAGAGGGAACTGACACCCAGGGAGAAGTCCAGGGAGAAGTCGTCCACACTCACGTCCTCTCCCTGCTTCCCATCAACTCTTCAAGTTCATTGAAACGGACTTCAACAGGGAGAGTCAGTGACTTAGTGTTCCCTTAAGCCAAGCGGATGCTTCAGTCCCTCTCTTCAGTGTCTTTCTAGGCAGACACTGTGAGCTGAGAGACATCCCTCTGTCCTGGTTTCCTTGCTCTAAGGATGCACATTCTCATGTCTTTCAAAGATTTCTATTGCTCAGCCTTCTTAAAGGGTTCTGCAGGGTTATATCTGATAAAATTTTTCTTATTGTACCACTACTCCCACCCCAGGGCAAACGTATCTACCTCCCTACCATGGTATCATTACTGGCTGGGGCATAGACATGGATTACTGTGATATTGAATGGTTTGCCTGGGAGACGAACAGAGATCATTCTGTCGTTTTTGAGATTGCATCCAAGTACTGCATTTCGGACTCTTCTGTTGACCATGATGGCTACTCCATTTTTTCTGAGGGATTCCTGCCCACAGTAGTAGATATAATGGTCATCTGACTTAAATCCACCCATTCCAGTCCATTTTAGTTCACTGATTCCTAGAATGTCGACGTTCACCCTTGCTATCTCTTGTTTGACCACTTCCAATTTGCCTTGATTCATGGACCTGACATTCCAGGTTCCTATGCAATATTGCNTGGGGGCAGGAGGAGAAGGGGATGACAGAGGATGAGATGGCTGGAT
Organism: Oreotragus oreotragus; assembly: GCA_006410675.1. Lineage (NCBI taxonomy): Eukaryota > Metazoa > Chordata > Mammalia > Artiodactyla > Bovidae > Oreotragus > Oreotragus oreotragus. The sequence continues at coordinate 36,297 of SJYX01023216.1, forward strand.
GGCATCACCGACTCAAGGGATGTGAGTTTGAGTGAACTCCGGGAGATGGTGGTGGACAGGGAGGCCTGGCATGCTGCAATTCATGGGGTTGCAAAGAATTGGACATGACTGAGTGACTGAAATGAACTGAACTGAACCGAACCTTATACACTTTATGGTATGTATCACATTTTTGGCAGAATTGAAAATTTTAAAACTGGATATTTGGCATTCAGTTATAATAATTAAGAATTTAAGCAATAATTGCATCTAAATTTCAAATCTTAACACATATTTCTTGCTCTTTCCCCCAAATTGATGCATTGTCTGGGCAGTTTTTCCTCAGGCTGTGACTTGTGTTTAAATGTGGTCCATGAATTCCTCGGTCTCCCTAGATTGCATATTCTTCTAATGACAGATAACAGGAGCACAGAGGTCAGACTTAATCAGTATATAGTCTTTGCTGGTGTTATGAGCACTAATATTTCAAGCTATTTTCATGGTCAAGTTCATTTATCTACAAGTGAGAACATAAACTCTGTCCACAGGGGTGAAACTGTAAAATCACATGGTGAAGGTCATAAATGGATAAGTCTATAATAAAGTAAAAGTGAAGATATGCGCACAGTAATCCATTCTACCATATACTTATAAATATTTTAAAAACAAGTTTTTATCTCTTAGAGATAAATATTAACATTTATGGAGTAAATGGTATGATATGATATCTGGCATTTATTTCAATATGATAAAGGTGATAAAGGGGAGGGTCCTTATGAAACAAAGCCTTCCATAAATTGATGACCATTGTAGTTATGTGATGGGAACACTGGGAGTTCATCTTACTACTGTTTTTGCTCCAAAATAAGTTAAAAATTTCAGAGTAACTGAAAAACAAATACTCAGTGCCTTTCATCATTACTGAATAAATATTTGTTAAACATCCTTAGCGGAGAAGGCAATGGCAACCCACTCCAGTACTCTTGCCTGGAAAATCCCATGGACAGAGGAGCCTGGTAGGCTGCAGTCCATGGGGTCGCTAGGAATTGGACACGACTGAGCGACTTCACTTTCACTTTTCACTTTCATGCATTGGAGAAGAAAATGGCAACTCACTCCAGTATTAGATGTGTATAAGAGACAGATCTCATCCTCTGCCACCCACTTTTCCTCCTGTCTTCAATCTTTCCCAGCATTAGGATCTTTTTCAATGAGTTACAGAGGAGCCTGGTAGGCTGCAGTCCATGGGGTCGCTAGGAATTGGACACGACTGAGCGACTTCACTTTCACTTTTCACTTTCGTGCATTGGAGAAGAAAATGGCAACTCACTCCAGTATTCTTGCCTGGAGGATCCCAGGGATGGGGGAGCCTGGTGGGCTGCCCTCTATGGGGTCGCACAGAGTTGGACACGACTGAAGCGACTTAGCAGCAGTGGCAGCAAACATCCTTAGAAATACAAATAGTTTTAGATACCATCTTAGGAAAGGAGGATTTCTTAAAAAAGAAGTAATTTTGAACTGTGAAAGCCCAGATGACAAATGAAGTACGTTTGTTCTTTCTGAAAAACTTTTGAGTAATATATACGTAGAACATAAATGATTATTGTTTCTCATTAAGCCATTTTGGTTTTATAAATAGATATATCCACAATCATTTCTTTAGTGATTATTCAGTGATTCAGCAAAGAATGATCACTTGTCTTTTCAACATATCACCATTACTGGCTGCAATAAAAAATAAAGTTCTAATACCCTTTTCCATACTTAATTCTATAGAAGCTATTCAGCTCATTTTATTTATTTAAATTTCATAATATGTTATTTACAACTTATAAGGTACTTTAAGCTTATAAAAGCCCTTTAGGTATCACTTTCTGATATTCATCTTCATTATTCTACAAAAGCCCACTAAACCTTTCAAAATGTGTAAAAACAGAGATGAACAAAAAATTTTAATTTTATAAACAATGCTTTCCTTAATTACTAGGCAAACATTTAGAACTGATATTTCTTCCCAACTCGTTAAGTCTGTATCATAATTCCTTCAGTTCAGTTCAGTTCAGTAGCTCCATCATGTCCAACTCTGAGACCCCATGGACTGCAGCTCACCAGGCCTCCCTGTCCATCACCAAGTCCCAGAGTTTACCCAGACTCATGTCCATGGAGTCAGTGATGCCACCCAACCATCTCATCCTCTGTCATCTACTTCTCCTCCCACCTTCAATCTTTCACAGCATCAGGGTCTTTTCAGATGAGTTAGTTGTTCACATCAGGTGACCAAAGTATTGGAGTTTCAGCTTCGTCAGTCCTTCCAATGAACACTCAGGACTGATCTCCTTTAGGATGGACTGGTTGGAACTCCTTGTAGTCCAAGAGACTCTCAAGAGTCTTCTCTGATACCACAGTTCAAAAGCATCAGTTCTTCTGCGTTCAACTTTCTTTATAGTCCAACTCTCATATCCATACATGACTACTGGAAAAACCATAACCTTGACTAGATGGACCTTTGTTGGCAAAGTAATGTCTCTGCTTTTTAACATGCTATCTAGGTTGGTATATCTATCTAACTAACTATAGTTATCTAACTTAGATAACTAGTTAGATAGTATATGCTATCTAACTTTCCTTCCAAGGTGTGTCTTTTAATTTCATGGTTGCAGTCACTATCTGCAGTGATTTTGGAGCCCCCCAAAATAAAGCCAGCCACTGTTTCCATTGTTTCCCCATCTATTGTCCATGAAGCAATAGCACCGGATACCATGATCTTAGTTAACTGAATGTTGAGATTTAAGCCAACATTTTCACTCTCCTCTTTCACTTTCATCAAGAGGCTCTTTAGTTCTTCTTCACTTTTTGCCATAAGGGTGGTCATCTGTGTATCTGAAATTATTGATATTTCTCCCAGCAATCTTGATTCCAGCTTGTGCTTCCTCCAGCCCAGTGTTTCTCATGATGTACTCTACATAGAAGTTAAATAAGCAGGGTGACAATATACAGCCTCGATGTATTCCTTTCCCTATTTGGAACCAGTCTGTTTTTCCATGTCCAGTTCTAACTGTTACTTCTTGACCTGTATACAGATTTCTCAAGAAGGAGGCCAGGAGGTCTGGTATTCCCATCTCTTTCAGAATTTTCCACAGTTTATTGTGATCCACAGTCAAAGGCTTTGGTGGAATCAGTAAAGCAGATGTAGATGTTTTTTCTGGAACTCTTGCTTTTCTGATGATCCAATGAATGTTGGCAATTTCATCTCTGGTACCTTTGCCTTTTCTAAAACCACCTTGAACATCTGGAAGTTCTCAGTTCATACTGTTGAAGCCTGGCTTGGAGAATTTTGAGCATTACCTTACTAGTGTGTGAGACGAGTGCAATTGTGCAGTAGTTTGAGCATTCTTTGGCATTGCCTTTCTTAGGGATTGGAATGAAAACTGACCTTTTCCAGTCCTTTGGCCACTGTTTAGGTTTCCAAATTTGCTGACGTATTGAGTGCAACACTTTCACAGCATCATCTTTCAGGATTTGCAATAGCTCAACTGGAATTCCATCACCTCCACTAGCTCTGTTCATAGAGATGTTTCCTAAGGCCCACTTGACTTCACATTCCAGGATGTCTGGCTCTAGCTGAGTTATCACACTGGATCGTGATTATCTGGATCATGAAGATCTTTTCTGTATAGTTCTTCTGTGTATTCTTGCCACCTCTTCTTAATATCTTCTGCTTCTGTTAGATTCATACCATTTCTGTCCTTTATTGAGCTCATCTTTGCACAGAATTTTCCCTTGGTATCTCTAGTTTTCTTGAAGTGATCTCTAGTCTTTCCAATTCGATTATTTTCCTCTATGTCTTTGCACTGATCACTGAGGAAGGCTTTCTTATCTTTTCTTGCTATTCTTTGGAACTCTGCATTCAAATGGGTATATCTTTCCTTTTCTCCTTTGCTTTTCGCCTGTCTTCTTTTCA
>SJYX01023216.1:48835-71464 GCA_006410675.1 Oreotragus oreotragus
AGCAGCAGCAGCAGCAGCAGAGGAGAAGAATTCAATCCGGGGCCAGAGATGAGGCTTGATCGCTTAGAGCTTTTGTGTAATAAAGTTTTATTAAAGTATAAAGGAGATAGAGAAAGCTTCTGACATAGCCATCAGAAGAGGGCAGAAAGAGTACCCCACATTGGTGGCTTTGTGAAACAAAGCTTCCTGTGAAATGTGACACAAGCTCTAAGTTCTAGGACACAGACATCAGTGTGAGGCTAAGTAAATGCTAAGTGCATTGTGACGTCTCTTAGACATTTTATCTATTACTTTGGGTCCTCAGGGCTTTTTCTTCAGTACGAGAAAGGATCTGAGGAGGTGCTCTCAATGTTCCAGAGAATTCCCTGCTTTGCTTATGCCCTATCTTCCCTGGTGGCTCAGATGGTAAAGCATCTTCCTGCAATGCAGGAGACCCGGGTTCAGTCCCTGGGTTATGTGATCCCCTGGAGAAGGGAATGGCAACCCACTCCAGTATTCTTGCCTGAGAAATCCATGGACAGAGGAGCCTGGTGGGTTATACACTTTGTGGGGTCGCAATGAGTCAGACACAACTGAGTGACTAATACTTGACTGCCCACAACCTTGAAAATATTAGCAAACCTTGGTACTGGGTTTGACATTTTATTATTGTTTTTTAATTTTATTGATGTATTTGAGTCAGATTGATTTAACACTACTTTAAAACATTTAAACACTGTCTAAATTAAATCATGGGGTTTCCCAATAACTGCTTTGAATTATGTGATTCAGAAACAGAGTAATGGGTGTTAATGCTTGATGAGTTAGTTAAAACAACAAAACAAAACTGTTCCTTTCTGTAAGCAATTAAAAGCAATACTTGGTAAGAATATCAGAATCCACTTCTAAGAAATATATATTTTACTGATAATTGAACCTAGATTGATGAATTTAAAAAAATTGTGTCGGTCTCAAACTGAATATTTTATCTGTGATCTCTACAAAGGAAACCACAGTTACAAAATGAGATTGCTTGCTATCCTTCGTAACAGGGTAGCTGTTTCTATATTTTTGCATTAACATTTGGAGGCTGCATACCGGTGGTCTTTTTCATTCAGAGTGATTCTATCACCTCAGAAAGGGAATAACATTTTTCACAAATTTGAAAATAATATTTTGAGATTTGCACGTAAAATTGATCCCAAGCCTCTTTTTATGTATCTTGAGAAACATTGCTATAAATAGTGATGCTCTATCTCTTTGATTTGATTGTTTGATGCCATAAGTAATATGATACCAATATTTCTAAAATATATCTCTTTCAGTTCAGTTCAGTCAATCAGTCGTGTCTGACTCTTTGTGATCCCATGATCAGCAGCGCACCAGGCCTCCCTGTCCATCACCAACTCCTGGAGATTACCCAAACTCATGTCTTTTGAGTCGGTGATGTCATCTAAACATCTCATCCTCTGTCATTCCCTTCTCCTCCTGCCTTCAATCTTTCCTAACATCAGGATTTTTTCAAATGAATCAGCTCTTCGCATCAGGTGGCCAAAATATTAGAGTTTCGACTTCAACATCAGTCCTTCCAATGAACAACCAGGACTGATTTCTTTTAGGATGGACTGGTAGGATCTCGTTGCAGTCCAAGGGACTCTCAAGAGTCTTCTCCAACACCACAGTTCAAAAGGATAAATTCTTCGGCGCTCAGCTTTCTTCAAGTCCAACTCTCACATCCATACATGACTAGTGGAAAAGTCATAGCCTTGACTAGATGGACCTTTGTGGACAAAGTAATGTGTCTTCTTTTTAATATGCTGTCTAGGTTGGTCATAACTTTCCTTCCAAGGAGTAAGGGTCTTTTAATTTCATGGCTGCAGTCACCATCTACAGTGATTTTGGAGCCCCCCCAAAATAAAGTCAGCCACTGTTTCCATTGTTTCCCCATCTATTTGCCATGAAGTGATGGGACCAGATGTGATGATCTTAGTTTTCTGAATGTTGAGCTTTAAGCCAACTTTTTCACTCTCTACTTTCACTTTCATCAAGAGGCTCTTTAGTTCTTCATTTTCTGCCATGAGGGTGGTCTCATCTGCATATCTGAGGTTATTGATATTTCTTCTGGCAATCTTGATTCCAGTGTGCTTCTTCCAGCCCAGCATTTCTCATGATGTACTCTGCATATAAGTTAAATAAGCAGGGTGACAATATACAGCCTTGACATACTCATTTTTCTATTTGGAACCAGTCTGTTGTTCCATGTCCAGTTCTAACTATTGCTTCCTGACTGCATACAGGTTTCTCAAGAGGCAGGTCAGGTGGTCTGGTATTCCCATCTCTTTCAGAATTTTCCACAGTTTGTTGTGATGCACACAGTCAAAGGCTTTGGCATAGTCAATAAAGCAGAAATCGATGTTTTTCTGGAACTCTCTTGCTTTTTCCATGATCCAACGGATGTTGGCAATTTGACCTCTGGTTCCTCTGCCTTTTCGAAAACCAGCTTGAACATCTGGAAGTTCATGGTTCAGGTATTGCTGAAGCCTGGCTTGGAGAATTTTGAGCATTATTTTACTAGTGTGTGAGATGAGTGCAGTTGTGCAGTAGGNAACGGATGTTGGCAATTTGACCTCTGGTTCCTCTGCCTTTTCGAAAACCAGCTTGAACATCTGGAAGTTCATGGTTCAGGTATTGCTGAAGCCTGGCTTGGAGAATTTTGAGCATTATTTTACTAGTGTGTGAGATGAGTGCAGTTGTGCAGTAGGTGGAGCATTCTTTGGCATTGCCTTTCTTTGGGATTGCAATGAAACTGACCTTTTCCAGTCCTGTGGCCACTGTTGAATTTTCCAAATTTGCTGACATATTGAGTGCAGCACTTTCACAGCATCATCTTTATTGACATATAAAATATTGAAATAAGATTTAAAGATACAATCATGTTTCCTTGTAGGGGTGCTGTTGGAGTCAGTTTAAGCTCACAGATAAGACAGAAACCAATGAAATTTTCTGGGGGAAGAAGAGAAAGCTGAAAAGACCAATATTTAAGAACGAAGAGGCTGAGATAAGAGTGACAGAGATTGCAGAGCAGTGAAAGAAAGAAAGCAAGACAGAGTATGTCAAATTAATGATTTAACTGTTCATTAAATTTTATTTTGTCTAAGCCTCCATGAAATAACTCTTTTGGGGAAAGTCTTAGTTGGACAACTCTTGGATGGGTCCGTGTAAACTGAACTGCAAGCTGAACAGCTTTGCATACATGTATGGTTTCTCTTGGACTTCCCTGGTGGCTCAGACGGTAAAGCGTCTGTCTACAATGCAGGAGACCCGGGTTCGATCCCTGGGTTGGGAAGATCCCCTGGAGAAGGAAATGGCAATCCACTCCAGGACTATTGCCTGGGAAATCCCATGGACAGAAGAGCCTAGTAGGCGACAGTCCACGGGGTCGCAAAGAGTCGGACACGACTGAGCGACTTCACTTCATTTCATGGTTTCTCTTGGGGCTTTGCTGATGTCTTAGTGGCAAAGAATCCATATGCAAAGCAGGAGACGAGGGTTCAGTCCCTGGGGAAGATTCTCCAAAGAAGAAAATGGCTACCCACTCCAGAGTTCTTCCCTGGGAAATCCCATGCACAGAGGAGCCTGGGGAGCTACAGTCCATGGCGTCACAAAGAGTCAGTCATGACTGACTGAACAACAACAAATGGTTTCTCTACTACCAGAAAGACATTATTGCCCATCTCATCTAAAAATGCACATTTAGACAGAAATGGATCTTCATGGGGTTTGCCTACAATCACCTGCCTTCCCGGGGCTTCCCAGCTGACACTAGTGGTAAAGAATCTGCCTGCCAACGCAGGAGACATAAGAGATGTGGGTTCAATCCCTGGGAACACCATGGATAGATGAGCCTGGCAGGCTGCAGTCCATAGGGTCACACAGAGTCAGACACAGCTGAAGTGACTCAGCACACAAGTCTACCTTCCAGGCATATGCCTTTATGCTTCAGCTCCCTTTTCTGTTGCACTTCCTCTCCCCACATGGCAGCCCTCAGCAAGATTAGCATCTTCTCCAAAGCATACCCCAACCTACTATGACAGAATTAATGCCTGTACTTTTAGCAATTTAGGCACATGTCTGTTTTGTCCGGAACTTATGCCTATCTGTTTACAGTCTGCTTTCCCTATAAGACCATAAGCTAATTGAAGGCAAGAAATATTTGCTGTTCATAGTTTATCTAATGGCAAAATTTCTGGCAAACACTGGAAATATTTGTTGAATAAGTATATGTTTTTATACAAGTGGAAACCTGCCACATACTTCTATCTGCATAGATAATACATAATATGATTTTTTTTAATGTATTCAAGACATATCTCAGTTTAAGTCTTATCAGTCTCCTGGTATAGACAAAGCTTAATGAGAAAACATCACATAGGAACTGAGTGTTTGTATGACTGATGTTGTGAGCTTTACTTTCCTGTTATGTGTATTAAATATGTGTGTATTTATCTCTCTATATAGCAAATTTATATATGTATACCAAGACTTTCTCCAGGTTCACCAATTTGGGAGCACAAATAATAATGCTTTTACTTGATTGTGCTTCCTCTACTCAGCATGTATAAAATCCTGTCCAGGTATATATTTTTGTAAAGCCACTGGAACATGTCTCATTTGTGCTCATAAATATGCTCATGTTTCCTTCTCCTCTGATGCAGATTCTTTTTCATGGCATCCTGCTTGGATTGCTGAAGACCAGAGATCTGACTGTCTACTTTTCTCTTGATACTGCCACTTGGTACTTGGTACTTCCACTTAGACCATCTGAGAACCACTTATCACCAATGGATATAATATCACTTAAGTTTCAAAACAGCATGATATTCCTAGGTGATGTGTGTGAAGATCTTTCCTTTTAAAGAGCTTATAGTCTGGGTGCAAGTCTTTGTCAGGCAATGCTGGTTTGTTGAAATCCAGAAAGAAACCTGTTTGTCTATTTGGCATGGGAAAGAAAAGATGAGTTCAGGATGAACTCAGCAGCTGGAAAGTAAGCAGGTAAAGATCCTACACAAGAGAGAGCTTACATATGTTGTACATAAACTCTGTTCAAGTCTCTAGCTAACCTCTGAAATTTGAGTGTGCTGGGTAGATTCTAAACAACTGGGTTTCTAAGCTGGCTAAAATAAATAAACTGAGATTTCAGAGATTTGAATTTGAATTTCAGCCATGAAATAAAATATCAGCACTTTTTAGGAACATAACAGAATCCAGAGTCTCCATAACATATTCATAATGCTGAGATAACAGTCTAAATTTATTAGATGGGAATAAATAAGAAATTGTCACCCATGCTTAAAGAACTTAAAGAGAAAAATCTATCAGTGGAGACCAACTTCAAAATAACCCAGATTTGGAAGCAGGCACAAATATTAAACATCCATTAAAACAATGCTAAAAAGTATAGAGGAAAATATAAGGGTCAAGGCAACGGCAGCTGGCACATGTATGAGTGTATAGACATTCTTTCCTTTCTATAAAGTAACTTTCATTATAAAAGCAGTGAGGACAGAAAATAGCTTGACATACACACTCAAAAGGAGTATTGAACTCAAATTTGTCCTATAAGACATTCATTCATAATGAAGAATCATTTAAAATGTACCTTGTTTAGTGCTGTGACGACAATAAAATATTTTAAAAATTAGATACAGTTTTTCTGTTAACAGACCTAAGAATTGACTTTAAAATGCATTTTATGAAAACAATAATCAAAAGTGGTCTGAAGCCCCAGAGGTAGGCAGATTTATTTTCAGATTTGGAAAGAAGTCCTAAAAGTAAGGCTTTAAGATAGAGAGACAGATGATAAAAAGAGGCTTAGATTTTTTAAATATGTGGGCTTAATAAAACAAGGGTGAGCATCCAGGCTTCCACAGTAGAGAAAGTTCTAAATATAGTGAAATGAAGTAGCTATCTTGGTTGAAAGGTATAATTTGTGACAACAGTGGTGAGAGAGAATGCACCGGGAATAGGTGGGTCCAGACTGCAAAATGCTGGACCAAATACTTTAGTCATGATCCTGGAAGATACTAAAAAGCCAACGAAAGACAAACTATAAAAGCCCAACATTTTTTCCCTTGCAAAACACAAATGCAGAAATGATATCCACTATTTATTGTTTGCGATTCCATTCATTACTTATTGTTTGCGATTGTAATCACCTGGTACAAAATGCAAACGGAATAGTTCTTGTAACTTCCATGCAGATCACTTTAATCAGTTAAGGATTATGATATCACATGAAAAATTTGAACAAAAAATAAGAAATATGTTATAAAAGTAACATTTTGGTTATAAAATATGTGTAAAAGTTCATAGTTTCACAAAATATTTCGCTATACTATNTTCCCTGTAACTTCCATGCAGATCACTTTAATCAGTTAAGGATTATGATATCACATGAAAAATTTGAACAAAAAATAAGAAATATGTTATAAAAGTAACATTTTGGTTATAAAATATGTGTAAAAGTTCATAGTTTCACAAAATATTTCGCTATACTATTAGAAAAGCTTAGCCCTACCAATTCTTGAGATAGGTGTGGCACAAATTTAGTTTCATGTTTACAGATGAAAATCAATGCATCAGATGCAAATTACAGTTAAATTATATGCTTGCAGATAAGTGAATTTTTCTTTCCTAAGACCCTTTCTTGTGGCCTTTTCTAATGAAAAAAAATTCAGATCAACTTTTATCAGGCAGTTATAAAATGACATTGACATCTTAAAATTATTGACAAATGAAAAAAAAATTAAAAGCCTAAGGTTAGGTAGGAAAATAAATCCTTTGTGAGTAATTTTTTTTACAATATTTCAATGGGAACATTTTGGGGTTTTGGAATGTCAGGATATAATGTTACCAGGAAACCTCGAAACAGGGGAGACATGGAATTTTATGTCTTTGCTCCTATAATGCTTATTTTTATCCTTTGCATTACAGCTAATGACCTTAAGGAAAAGAGCATAGGCATGTGGCCATGCACACATTTTACTGCATGTAATATGTAAATTATTATATGATACTTTTTAACTCTAAATAGCTAATGCAGCACTCATTCCCCCTCTCCAAATTTGATTTGTGGCATGGGATAGTGTTTACATAACCCTCCTGGAATAATCTATATTGATAGGTACATAAATGTTCTGTACATTTTGCAAATTCATATAGTGTGTTTTGTTTAAAACATTTTCTTCAACAGTCTTAGGTAATACTCTATGAAAATAAGTCTCATTGCAGATATGAGTCACTCTCTCAAGATAAAATTGTCCTTGTAAATTATCCCATTACTTAAAAAAAAAATAAGGGTGTGTGTATTGGAGGCAAGGAGGGGAGTGTAGAAAAACTGATTTTTCTCTCCAAAAAAGGAAAATAATTAACTCAATAAGTGTTGACATTACCATTTCACTTCCTCTTATTTTCTGGTTTATGATATTAACATGTTTCAAAGTTTACTATTTAATCAAGAGCAGGAAGGCTAAAGAACTTAATATACTTCCATGCACTGAAAATCACATTGTGATCATAAACTACCAGCTGGTACACTGACTGTAAAGACAGTGCCCTGACTTGGCTTTGTTTTGGCTTCCTTTGAGTTTCCTGGTAGGTGCCTGGTGTTCTATGACTTTGGAATTTTTACAGTTATCCTTGATATCTGACTCTATTATTTTTATAAAGCCACTTAAGCCTAAGTCCCCTGAAAGCTGAGCTCACATATGTCTCTATGAAATCATCTCTTTAGGTTCCATTTAATATGATTATTTTCACTAAAAACCATGTAACAACAAAAAAGGACTTATAGTTACGACTGGACCCCAATTCTTAATCAATATAAAAAAATATGGGCATATTTGAACCAGTTACATTTTTTCTGCTCTTTGTTGCTACTATTATCTCTAAATTTGCTCAAGAGCGCAACTTCTAGCAACAATATTTAACAGCACAAGACTAATCTCTTATTTGTTCTTCACAAAAAATTATGGGATTGTATGAGTCACCTTGTATGAATAACATTGTATGGGCTTCCCCAGTAGCTCAGCAGTAAAGAATCTGCCTGCAATGTGGGAGACCTGGGTTCGATCCCTGGGTTGGGAAGATCCCCTGGAGAAGGGAATGGCAAGCCACTCCAGCGTTTTTGCCTGGAGAAGTTCACAGACAGAGAAGCCTGACGGGCTCTAGTCCATGGAGTCACAAAAAGTTGGACATGACTGAGCAGTTAACACACACACACACATACACACACACACACACAAATAATATACAGAATATTGCCAACACAATTTTTTTTTTTTTTTTTTACAATCTGACTAGTGATTAAACACAAACAACTTGCAACTTTATCTTCTGTTCCTTCTACATTGATTGAGAGGGTCTTATATCACGTAGAATGTTGGACTTATGTGCTCAGACATTAGACAGTGCTAGTCCAACTCCTTTCAATGCTTAGGTCAAGAAACCAATAAATACCTTCCATCATGTTCTTTTCACACACCCTGGGTCTGGCATGTTTTTAAATTAGGGTCAAGTCTGTGGGCCTCTCTGAGTTAGGTCTGAGTTAAACTCTAACCGACGTACAGCTGCTTCTGTAAAACAATCTGCTACACAGACATCTCACTATTCTCGAATGAAAATGTTAGTCCATGAGCTCATCTTCTGAAGGATGTAAGGGCCTTGAAGTGGTGCCTCAGTTTATTCATCAACATCTCCCTGAAGTGATCTCCCAAAAGGAAATAGAAGACAGGGTTGATGACACTGTTCAGAAAGGCCAAAGGCCTTGTCAGGATGTACAAGGAGTTGATGATGGCTTCAGTACATGGGGACTTCTTCCAGGTCTCCAGGCGTGAAGCAATCCGGACATTTCGCATGACATGGTAGGGAGTAAAAAGCACAGAGAAGATCACAACTGCCATGATGACCAAGTGGAGAGGCTTCTCAAGGGGCAAAGCAGTGGTCAGCTGCCTGTTCCTCTGCTTTAGAAAGAGGGCAATCTTGAAATAAAAGAAGCACATCACAAAAAGGGGAATGAGAAAGCCCAGAAAGGTTAGACACAAACTATAAATGAGGCTGTGATTGGGGTCCCCAGAACTTGCATAATCAGTACAGTTGGTGCTATTGTCATCAGAATGTATAAAAAGAAGTATGGGCAGGAGCTCTAAGGTGACTAAACCCCAAATGGCCAAAGATATTAAAATAGCAAATGCTTTCTTTTGCAGGAGGTGTTCCCGGAAAGGATAGTTCATGAGCAGATATCTATCGATGCTGATGAAAGTGAGGAAAAGAATACTGGTATAGAGGTTGGCATGAAGTACATATCGGTTGCTTATACACAGCACATATCCGTATGTCCATTTTTTCTGGGCATACTGTCTCATCAGCATGGGAAGGGTACACAAAAAAGCCAAGTCACAGATAGAGAGGTTGAAGAGGTAGATGTTACTGCTGTTCCAGTTCTTCAGGCAGAAGAGGTATCCAAAAACAACAGCAGTATTCCCAAGGAGTCCCACAATAAACTCAATACCATAGAAAATGGGAAGGTAGCCGCTTTCCAGGGCAGTCTGCACGGCCTGCCAGTGGCCACAAGTCGCATTCCATTCCTAAAGAAAGGAGAGAGAACGTAAGGATGAATCACTAAAGTAAGACCGAACAAACTGTACAAAATATCATTGCCTTCATTATTAGCATCATGATCAACATCCTCATCAAATAACACTTAAAGTTTGAACTGCAGAGAGTGGGTTACATTAGTAAGAAATGCACATGTATAATATAAAATTATAGGCCTACATTTATAGAGGTTGGCATGAAGTACATATCGGTTGCTTATACACAGCACATATCCGTATGTCCATTTTTTCTGGGCATACTGTCTCATCAGCATGGGAAGGGTACACAAAAAAGCCAAGTCACAGATAGAGAGGTTGAAGAGGTAGATGTTACTGCTGTTCCAGTTCTTCAGGCAGAAGAGGTATCCAAAAACAACAGCAGTATTCCCAAGGAGTCCCACAATAAACTCAATACCATAGAAAATGGGAAGGTAGCCGCTTTCCAGGGCAGTCTGCACGGCCTGCCAGTGGCCACAAGTCGCATTCCATTCCTAAAGAAAGGAGAGAGAACGTAAGGATGAATCACTAAAGTAAGACCGAACAAACTGTACAAAATATCATTGCCTTCATTATTAGCATCATGATCAACATCCTCATCAAATAACACTTAAAGTTTGAACTGCAGAGAGTGGGTTACATTAGTAAGAAATGCACATGTATAATATAAAATTATAGGCCTACATATCCCTGGAGAAGGAAATGGCAATCCACTCCAGTATTCTTGCCTGGAGAATCCCATGGACGGAGAAGCCTAGTAGGTTACAGTCCATGGGGTCGCAAAGAGTCGGACACGACTGAGCGAAGGCCTATATATCATTAATATATTATTTTTACCTATACTTATTGAGATCCTTTGAACTATATGCTAGACACGGATGACAGTTATGAGTAAAATAACATTCCCCACCTCAAATAACTTTTCCTCTCTTGGGAAAAATCAAGAAAGAAATAGGTTCATGTCATGTAATGGTAAACATTGTCAGACATAAGGAAAAGCACATGCAAAGGTCCAGCCATGGAAACATGCATAGAGGACTTGACAAACAGCAAAGAGACCAAGAGAAACTGCAGTGAAATAAGTGAGAAGTCAAATTAAATTTGTTTTCAGGATTTGCTGTGGTCCATAGCAAATCGCAGTAGTTCAACCAATTCTCTGAACTATGTTTAACTGAACCATAGACTAGAAGAGGAAGTAGCGATTCTTACAACTTCAGTCTTGCAATTTTTGTTTCCATATTGACAAAGGATTATGCTTATTGTATTATGTTTATAAAATACAACTCCAGTCTTTTAATTTTGCAACAAGAGAACATATTTATTGACATATGCCAAGCACATCATAAATATTATCTCTAATTTTCAGAAAAATCCATTTAACTCAATTCCACTTCCATCCCACTAGACATGAGAAAAACCTAGGTTGAAGAATTAAATTACTAATCACAGGTCACCAAATGTCAGGGCCAGAATTTGCCCTGCAGCCCACGGCACTGCACACAGTAGATCCTTCACTGTAAAATTGAGCAGGCTAATTTGAAGAACCAAGCAGATTGGTTTCACTCTGTATTTGAAGTTATGTGAGTTTACTGTTCTCTCATATTACCAGTAATTTACTACATTTCTCATTGTCATACCTTTCCAATGTTTTCAAACCTCTGTCCTACTCATCATTAGCGGATGATTTTGCCTGTGAATCCCTGAGAAGAACCTGGCCACTGGGCGTCCACTCTCTGGTTCCTGCCTCTCTTACTATCTTCTCTTCCTTACTTCCTGTGACAACAGAAAATATCTATTTCTCTTGGCTTACTTCAGATTGAACTCATCCCTGAGTTCTTAAGATTCCCACATGTTATTCATCATCTTTTCAGCCTCTCCATCTCAACTTCATCCTTTCCAATGGCTCTTATATACTCTCATCTTGTCTTAAAAGCAAGGCATATATAAGATTAAACAACTCTCCCTGGTTTCACGTATTTCTCTCCTTGTCATACATTGATCAACATTGGAGCTGTCTTCACTAATTATTTTGACATCATGACACCCTATTCCTTTTTCAACCTACTTTAGTTAGGTTTCTGATCCATCACTCTACCAAAATGGCCTCCATATTACTCCATTTTTTCAGTCATCTTATCTGACGTCCCTTCATACAGCTATGTTTTTCCATTTTTCATAGAAGTACTCCCTTCCTTTGCCTTCTGTGACATGAAAATCTCCTAATTTTCCTTTCTTTCCCTCCCTGGTTGTGTTTTGAAGACTCTCTTGTGGTCTAAGCCATCAAGGACTAAGCATTAAGTATTGACTTCCTCAAGGATCGGTACTGAATCCCTTCTTTATCTAAACTCCTTTCTTTATCATATCCCTTCTTTTCATGTCCATGGTGTCAATGGCATTGTCAATACCATAGACATGAGTTTGAGCAAACTCTGGGAGATAGTGAAGACATGAAAGTCTGGTGTGCTGCAGTCCATGGGGTCACAAAATGTTGTTAGCATCTGAATAACAACAGTCTAGATGCCTGGATGATTCAATCCACTTTCTATCTTTAATGACCATCCATATATCCACCTATCAATGTACAGCCCAGCCCAGCCCTGTCTTATAAGCGCTAGTGGTTTACAGTTATTACCATAGATTGATCTCTCAGAGGTGCCTGTCTCTAGAAATCCTATATAAGTTCTCCAACTTCCTCCTCAATCTTGCTGTACCTCCACCTAACTCAGTAAATGGCCACACCATTTACTGAAATGTTCACCTTAGACATCTGAGCAATGTCTTGAAGTCATCTGTAGCTCACCTGCAATAATGAATAAATGACCATGTGTTGTTGACTTCAATGTCTGAATAGTTTTCTTCTTCTGCTGCTGCTAAGTGGCTTCAGTCATGTCCAACTCTGTGTGACCCCATAGATGGCAGCCGACCAGGCTCCCTCGTCCCTGGGATTCTCCAGGCAAGAACACTGGAGTGGGTTGCCATTTCCTTCTCCAATGCATGAAAGTGAAAGTGAAAGTGAAGTAGCTCAGTTGTGTCCGACTTTTAGCTACCTACCAGGCTCCTCCATTCATGGGATTTTTCCAGGCGAGAGTACTGGAGTGGGATTTCTCTAATGCATCACTATTGCTTCATCTCTTTCATCACCATTCTAATTCAGGCCACCAGCATCTTGGACTATTTGATATTCTCCTATTGTCTTCTCACATCTTCCTGGGACCCTTTTCAGTCTACTTTCAACATGATAGCTAAACATTTAAAGCCTGCAATCAAAATTCTGATCATATTTCTCTCTGCAACCAAAAAGCTTGAATAATTTTCACAGTCTAAGGAATAAGTCCATAATTTTTAGTGAGACTTCAATGCCTGCATGGTCTGGCTCCTGGACTCCACTTCAACCTCATCTAGTATTATTCTCCTCCTTTCTCATCTTTCTTCCTGTTGTTTGCATGCACAGAGAATTTTCCTAATGTTCAGTTTGCTGAATTTTTCACTGACCTTTTATATGATCTTTACTCCATCACATCCTCTGTCTTATATCTCTGCTTCTTTCAGACTTTAGTTTAAGTGCAATTCTCCAAGAAAGGTTCTGACTCTCCAGTCTAATTAGCCCCCTGCCCACTGTATACTTAGTTTTTTCTTAGCATTTCTCACAACTTTATCTTACATACACTTTATCTTCTATACCTGGTTCAGTTCAGTTCAGTTCAGTCACTCAGTCATCTCGACTCTTTGCGACCCCATGAATTGCAGCACACCGGGCCTCCCTGTCCATCTCCAATTCCCGGAGTTCACTCAGACTCACGTCTTTCGAGTCAGTGATGCCATCCAGCCATCTCATCCTCTGTCATCCCATTCTCCTCCTGCCCCCAATCCCTCCCAGCATCAGAGTCTTTTCCAATGATTCAACTCTTTGCATGAGGTGGCCAAAGTACTGGAGTTTCAGCTTCAGCATCATTCCTTCCAAAGAAATCCCAGGGCTGATCTCCTTCAGAATGGACTGGTTGGATCTCCTTGCAGTCCAAGGGACTCTCAAGAGTCTTCTCCAACACCACAGTTCAAAAGCATCAATTCTTCAGTGCTCAGTCTTCTTCACAGACCAACTCTCACATCCATACATGACCACTGGAAAAACCATAGCCTTGACTAGACGGACCTCAGTCGGCAAAGTAATGTCTCTGCTTGTGAATATGCTATCTAGGTTGGTCATAACTTTACTTCTAAGGAGTAAGTGTCTTTTAATTTCATGGCTGGTACTGGTCTATAAATACTTGCTTAGTGGAAAGAGGAACATAAACACTTGACTTTTTACAAAGCATTTATATGAATATTTCCTCTGAGGTCTCATAAGTGACAAGTCCACCAAATTAAGCTCCTTGTTCTATTTCCGCATAAAAGCTGATACTATATATAGTATGAAAGTGAAAACATTAGTCACCAAGTTGTGTCTGACTCTTTTGCCACCCCATGCCTTCCTGGTTCCTCTGTTCACGCAGTTCTCCAGGCCAGAATACTTGATTGGGTTGCCATTCCCTTCTCCAGGGGATCTTTCTGACCCAGGGACTAAACCCAGGTTTCCCACATTGCAGGCACAGTCTTTCCCATCTGAGCCACCAGGTAAGACCCGTATATAGTATGACTAATATTAAAAATTAGCAATTGTAGTAGTGATATCTATGATTTAGACATATAGTTGTAAAAGGTAAAATTTAATACATATTTTCTAGGATCAATTTTAAAAATTTAAATTAGCTTTAAAAATTGAAATTTACATTTGAAGTTAATAAATCTCAGAAAGTTCAGGACAGATACTAAAATATTCCTATTGATGAGATTCCAGATAATTTTTATTCTGTCCTTTCTGCTTTTGGTTTATTTGGACTGTCTATTTTTACTTCCAAATCAGCATGTGTGATATTAAACATTTTATAAATACAGTAGAAGTTCGATGATATTTACAAAATACAGGCTTTATTTTTCAGCTCACTGGTAATTTTTCAGTATTATTTTCTAGTTTATTTCCAGTGACTTCCCATTCCATGATTCTGGAAGTTCTCTCTTCCTTGCCTTCTGTGACATGGCAATCTCCTTGTTGTCCTTTTTTCTCTCTTTGTAGACTCTTTTACAGTCTAATCTTTCTTTGCTCAGGTTGTAAATATTAGAGTTTTTCAAGGTCATTTCTAGGCTACTTTGTAATTTTGGGAATGCTCAAAATGCTGGTGCATGCACCCAAATGAATATTAAACCAGTAGGAAGTTTCATTACGACAAGAAGCTTACTTGTTTCACTTTTGAATTTCCTCTTTTTCTAATTATAATTCTTTCTGCCTAGTCAGTGCTTAAATGTACTGGCTTATGTTAGCAGCTTATGTGTAGCATAAACGTTTGGCTGCCATGGAAGTAAGGGTAAGGTTGTCTAACATTTTCAGACCACTATAACCTCACCTGGACCCACTATTTTTAGATTTCAATTAGTATGAGTGTGTCTTTAGTGTGGTAATCACAGTTCTACAAATTGAAGTAACCTAGTCCTTTAAGCAAAAGTATTGTTGAAGATGAATTTCCCTCATGAAAAATGAATATACTCTTTGCTTTTTAGCGGTTAAATTCTTAAATTTTGGAAATAGAAATCATGATAAATATGTTATAGCTGATTTGGACGAATTATTTTTAATAGGTTTTTTTTTATTAGATGTTGGCAGTTAAAGTGAAACCTTTAATTATATTTATAAAAATATATCTAGATTTGTTAGAGGTATTAAACTATAAATAATATTCAAATTACATAAGTAGATCACTAGTTCTCATTTTTAATTTGGGAACAAAGTATTACTTTAATTGTATTCAGCTTTTTAAAAAATGTACATTTTTGACACAAACTTAAAACTGTTTGATAGTCTATTAGCTTTTAAAATGTTTTTCCTATAATCATCACAGTGAGATAAAGAACATTTATGAAATTTTAATTCTTAACTACTTCAAGACTGTATAGCAATATAAGTATTTATAAACAAATTGCTTTTTCACTGATAAATAATTTGAATGAAAATATTTACACTGAAAAGATATAATCATTCAATATGAATGACTTCATCTTTTATATTCCAGAAATTATACCAGAAATCAAAGGATTAAAGGCTGATAGAATGGTTTCAAATTGTGTTTATGAAGCTCTTTAAAAATATTTCACCAACTATTGAAAGTTCTGGAAGTTATAATAGCAACAGTTTCTACAATTTTCTCCTTTTCCTTGGTGAACAATAAATATTCTTAAAGAATATAATTTTTACAAACAAATGCTAAATCTCATTTTTAGAATGCCTTAAAATTTCTTCTAACACATTATTTTCTGAGCATGTAATTATTATACATTATAGATTGTTTCATCTGATATAGAAACTTTAGTTATTTTCTATAAGTATTTATATCTATCTAAATAAGTCAAATTATTCTTTTTGTTGAAATATGTTACCAAGAATTAGCAAATAAAATAAATTAACTCCTTTTAATAAATTAAATTTATATTTGGCAATTAAAACAAGACATATAATTTGGCAAAAAAAAAAAAAAAATGTAGAGGAAACAGCTATGACTTTCTTTGGCTTCTTTTCCTGTTCTTCCTGCACTTACAAATAACAGTTCGGACAGCTCATTTAAACATTGCTTAAAATCTTAATTGCTCACAGACCACTTTTAAAAGAAACCCCTGGCTAATGGAAGGTCTAGAGTTACTTTATATACCTGGAAAACATGAATTGCATTAGAGCTTACCATTTTGTCAGGAGGCCTGATCCCTCGACAGAAATTTTTTGCCAGCAACTTGATACAGCTTCTGATCCAGTGCTGTGCTGCTGACCATAGTTAGTGCAGTCTCATTTGCATATCACGTCACCAAGATTAATAATTCAAAAGTTCAAGAAAAATGTCAAACCTCCAAGTCAGCTGTTCATGTAAGGAACTTCCTGAGAAATTGAGACATAAACTTATTCATTTCATGGAAAACACATTTCACAAATAGATTTTCGAAAGGTTACTGTTGAAATTATTCATTTCACTAGCAAAACAACAGAGAAGCACTCATTATTTCCATGTTTATTTGCTTATTTAAATAATAAGAAAATGTAAGCACTGTATGTTCGGTTTACAACTGCTTCTGCTTTTTCTCCAGTTTTCAAATTCACAAATTTTGGTGAATTCTGTATCAGGCATATAATAACTAAACAACTGTTATCAACAAGTTTGAGGGAAATATAAAACTGAAAATTTGAAGGCAAATCTGGATATTGCTGTCAGAGTACTAACAAAAGGGATACTAGAGTTTTAGGCATTTTCATTTTATTTTCAGTGGTTAAAAACAAGAGACACTTAAAAAAAAAAATCAGGTGGCCAGGGATTAGGGAGAAAGGTGACAGCTAAATAAGATAACCTCAGTAAAAGGCAATTTACACATCCCAAGCAATGCTCTGCATAGCACCTGGAAACATATAACCACCATTTCAAACGGGAAACACACCTGGCCTTTTCTGAGGATTATATTAGATTTATACTCAAACAAACACTCAGTCTGCTTTATTTGAAGCCTAGTGATGATGTGGAGAAAGATCCTAAATTGTGCAGGTAGTAGTCATTTAATTTGAATGCCTTGAAAGTTTAATGTTGAATTGGCAGTGACAGGCAAAAGCCCCCAAAGAAACTATTGCATCCAGCCCTCCTAGCCAAGTATTTCACCTTTTCTGATATATAAGAGTCTCAAATTCAGAAAACTAAAAAATAAAATTTATAAATAAATACATATACATAAGTATGGCTTCCCTGGTGGCTTGGATGGTAAAGAATCTGCCTGCAATGCAGGAGACCCAAATTCGATCCTTGGGTCAGAAAGATCTCCTGAAGAAGGGAATGGCTATCCACTCAAGTATTCTTGCCCAGAAAATTCCATGAACAGAAGAGCCTGGTGGGCTACAGTCCATGGGGTTGCAAAGAGTTGAGCACAACTGAGTGTCTAACACAAACATACATTATATACTTAACAGTATATGCATACATTGAAATACAAATGTACTCATATATGAAATGTATATATATTTATATGAAATACCATCTCTATAATTTGTTGAATTCTTGTGATATGTCTGGTATTGCACTAAGCACCTTTTTGTATTGAATACTTACGAAGATCCTCTGAGGTTTTTTGCTATTTCTAAAATTTTCTCACTTTACAGATTAAAAAACAATGAGGCTTGGAGAAATTAATTAACTTTCTCAAAGTCACAGAGTCAGTAAGGAGAGGGATCTGAGTTTAAACATATATATTTTAATTCTAAACACACCTATTCTGATTCTTAATTACCTCCAAGACAGAGTGATGATACTTTTGATGGACACCACAGATTGAATAAAACATTGAAAATTAATGCAACTATTTTTCAGAAATTCAACTCTCTTTTACTTTTAAAAGAAAGGCTAAAAACATCATTTTCTGTCTACAATTTTAAAAGGACAAAAAGCAAAGCATTTGCATGACCCATACCAGGCCTACTAATTTTAAATAAATTAGCATAGACCCCCTCTACGGTACATGGACACATTTCACAGGTTTCTGCCATCATTCTGAGGGGATGCAGGGCAATTCCTTTTTTGTGGGATGGTGGGAGTTCCCCAGAGCTTCCTCTTTCTTCTCCCCACATCTTGACCGCCATCTCACTCTGGACTGTTAAGATGAAAAGTGGTCTTTACTTCTCCTTTCTCATAACACCAGCAATCATTACTGGTAGCCTTGCTTCCCTCCAAGTTTTACTTCACCAAGGGTCGTATTGCCTCAGGATGTTCTCTCTGGAGAAACCAGAGGGCTTCTGAGACAGACTCAGTAAGAGGTCTCCACTATTTCCGTTCTATTATGAGGCTTTATTGGAGGGCTTTCCAGGTGGCCCTAGTGGTAAAGAACCCACCTGCCAATGCAGGAGGTGCAGGAGACCCAGGTTGGATCCCTGGGTAGGGAAGATCCCTTGGAGAAGGAAATGGCTACTCTCTCCAGTGTTCTTGCCTGGGAAATCTTATGGACAGAGGAGCCTGGTGGGCTACAGCCCATGGGGTCACAAAAGAGTTGGACATGACTAAACAGCAACAACGGCAACGTGAGGTAGATGTTAATTGCAAAATAAATGCTGGCTGTTATAGAAGTTTATAATAAATGAGAAGATTTCTTCAGAATAATCATATCAATCTAATGCCATTAGTGTTAGAATCTTTGCTGCCCAGGAATATCCATTTGAAAATGACTTTACGAAAGGCAGCTTGGTGAAAAAAGATTAGTGAATTCTCACTAGGCTTTGCCTTTTAATTCCTGTATGCACCTTGAAAACATAATGAAATGTTTCCTTGTTTGGAAAAGGGGGATAATAATTCCTATCCCCTAAATCTCAAAATGTTCATAGTATCAAATGAGATGATATGTGAAAATTCAATGGGCTAGGAATGTGAGAGCAGTTCATACATACCAGGGGCACCAATCAGGAAATTCAACAGGAAACAGAGTGGGAAAGACAATCAAAGTATTAATTAAATCCAGTGTGAATAATAACTTTAATATTTTTGAGCACTCAGTCTATAACAACGTGGTGTTTTTTGTTTGTTTTATTTATTTATTTTCTTGGCTGCACCACACCATATGTGGGGATCCCCGAGCAGGAACTAAACCTGCTCCCCACCACACTGGAAGGATGGCTCCTTAACCACTGGACCAACAGGGAAGTCCCAACATTGTGTATATTAATTCCTTTAATATATATAAGAACTGAATGCAGTGCCTATTATTACTGATCTTGGGTGGCCTTGGCCTGCAGTACCTTGAAGCAGGTTTTGGTTCCAGGCCAGAGATTGAAGTCAGGCTGCAGCAGTGAGAGCTCTGAATCCAAGCCACTAGACTACCATAGGCAGTGGCCAGTGGCAAGGCCCTGGCCTGTCAGCTGTGTCGTAATGAATTTCCTGGTAAAGATGGAAAGTCGTGAAACAAGTAAAGTACTTATTATCGAGAAAAAGGGCACATGTGGATAAATACATAGGCAGACTCTGAGAGAGTTGTGCCTTTGTGGTAGATTGAATCACTTTTATGGTGCATTTCTTCCTGATTTCCTTTGGGCAGTCATCCTGCTTTCGATCCCCATATTTGGTTTCCTTCAGGATCCTCCCATAAGTGCACATGCATGTCTTAGCCAAGATGGATTCTAGTGAAGAGGCCTAAGGGTAGATTGACATCACTTACTATGGTGATGCCCCCTCATTTTTAACCTCCTTGGAGCCTTTCTGCACAACTGTCTCCTTGACTTCAATATTGAGGAATATGTGTCTTTTATCTTTTATCACTGATTCAATGGACATGAATATGAACACACTCTGGAAGACAATGGAGGAGAGAGGAGTCTGGCGTGCTGCAGTCCATGGGGTTGCAAGGAATCAGACGCGACTTAGCAACTGAACAACGGCATCTCTTACCTGGGCAGGCTCTGCTCCTCTCCCACTCCTGGTATTTTGCAGTATCTGTCCATAGGGGATGAACTCCAGCTGCTTAGCCTTGCATCTGCTTTTCTATGGTCTCATTACTATGTCTAATTTTCAAATAAAGAAATTGAGGCCAAAAAAGATTAAATAGCTTTCCACAATCACACAGCTAGTAAGTGACTGGACTATAATTTGAGGGTTTGTGTGTTTGACTCCCGAACCCAAGCCTTTATTAATTTGTTGCCCTCACGGTAAAGAGGAAAATATTAGGTCAAAATATAAAATGACTGACACTGTACAGTGTTTACTTTACATATGGCAATTTACTGTGTTTTAACTTAATAAAAATAAGTCTAAAACTGACATTCAGTTTAATTACTAGTTATCAGTTTTATTTGCTATCAGATTTAAGTATTTAAGTCTGACAACTAAAGATAATAGAACATTTTAGATGAGAAATCGGACAACTAGACACATTTAAAATAAATAAGTGTTTTTGGAAAGGTTCTACTAGCAACAGCCCTAGGCATGTTTACCAGACACATTTTTTTTCAACTGCAGGAACAAGTCTGAGTGGAAAACAAGCTAGTCTAAGGGTCATACTGACCATCAAGGAATCACAAGCAGGGAAAGAGGAGAACAATTAATTTAATCCAAGGAATTTCTCCTAAGCCTTTCTGGGTAGTAATAGTAACAATATGACTCCAAAGAAGTTGAAAGGAAACAAGAAGATTATTTTGGTGTTGCTGTGCTAGGACGATTTACCCAAGGAAATCTAGATATATCTCAAGTCAAAGAATGGGTTTAGATACGAAAAGAAATATTAAGAGAACAGTAGAACAGAAAACATAATAGAAAATATATGTAGACTGTCTAAAAAGTGAAAGTGAAAGTGTTAGTCACTCAGCTGTGTCTGACTCCTGGCAACCCCATAGACTGTAGCCCTCCAGGCTCCTCTGTCCATGGAATTCTCCTGGCAAGAATACTGGAGTGGGTTGTCATTCTCTTCTCCAGGGGATCTTCCCAACCCAGGCACTGAACCTAGATCTCCTGCACTGCAGGCAGATTCTTTACCATCTGAGCCACCAGGAAAGCCCAGATTGGCTCTAAATTCTTCCATATTCTAAAATTCAAACAAACCTCTATCGGCCAAATTTACTTTACCATGGAGAGTAGTTCATACAAGATGGGCATTCCAGCTGAGGCAAAGCAATCTATTTCTTCTATATATAAAAATCCTTGGGACTTCACTGGTTGTCCAGTGGCTAAGACCCCATGCTCCCAATGTGGGAGGCCAGATTGGAGCCCTGGTCTGGGAACAAGATTGCACATGCTGCAACTGAGTTTGCCTGCCACAACTAAGATCCTGCATGTTCCAACTAAGACCTGGTACAGTCAAATAAGTATTAAGAAAAAATCCTTGTCATGTAAGAGTCACATTAGTAATGAGAATTTGTACAACATTGATACTTCTTTGTTTCTTATCCAAGTGAATAAAATATCATGTTTTTTATTTATCAGCAAAATTCAGAAGTATTATTTTCTGCTAAATAAAAATGTAACTTGTTAAAAATATCTGGCTATAGCTGCTAGTAACAGTCCAACATACAGCAAACTCACCTTTTAATTTCCAGTTTTTACTCCAAAATTCCAAAAACTAAATGACTTTTTAACAATATATCATAAGTGATTACCATCAGTGTCTCCCTACAGAAAATAATGTTGTCTGGTTTGCTTGACATGAAATTCAAATATTTATGTGAAATTATGGCAACATTTTTTACTCAATTATCAATGACCAAGGCAAAGACTTCTTGTTTAAAAAAGAGAGTTTGTCTGAAATATTGAAATAATTGATTCATTTAATTTGCTAGCCTACACCTCAGTGTTTTTCAGCCAGATTTTTTGTATTTTGTACAAATCTGCTTGATTCTTGGAATGTTTTGTATTACTTACAAAAACAAAACAAAAAGCAGCTAGTTCATTGTTTTGATGTACATATAAGCACTTTTCCACTGGACACTAATTAACAACTCCTCATCTTGCCTTCTTGTTTGTTCATATATGTCCTTGGAATCAGTTCAGCTCAGTTCATTTCAGTCGCTCAGTCGTGACCGACTCTTTGCGACCCCATGAATCGCAGCACACCAGGCTTCCCTGTCCATCACCAACTCCCTGAGTTCACACAGACTCACGTCCATTAAGTCAGTGATGTCATCCAGCCATCTCATCCTCTGTCATCTCATTCTCCTCCTGCCCCCAATCCCTCCCAGCATCAGAGTCTTTTCCAATGAGTCAACTCTTTGCATGAGGTGGCCAAAGTACTGGGGTTTCAGCTTCAGCATCATTCCTTCCAAAGAAATCCCAGGGCTGATCTCCTTCAGAATGGACTGGTTGGATCTCCTTGCAGTCCAAGGGACTCTCAAGAGTCTTCTCCAACACCACAGTTCAAAAGCATCAATTCTTCAGTGCTCAGCCTTCTTCACAGTCCAACTCTCACATCCATACAT
>SJYX01023217.1:0-24733 GCA_006410675.1 Oreotragus oreotragus
TTTTTTTCCTCAAGTGGCATCATACAATAAGTACCATTGAACTTAATTTTTTTACTTAGCTTTATTCTTTTTAGATATTTAGATGTTTTAACATTGAGATACATATATATATACACACACACATATGTACACACATATATAATCCCTTTTCTTTTTATATAATGAAAGTACAACTGTTATGAATGCTGTTGGGGAAAATTAAAAAATAAAATTTTCTACCAATCCAGGAAGTATTTTCATAGATGTAGAAAAGAAAGAAAACCATTTTATCATTAAATAAACATTAAACCATAAAGAAGAGTTGGACCATGAAGAAGGCTGAGCACCAAAGAATTGATACTTTCAGACTGTGGTTTTGGAGAAGACTCTTGAGAATCCCTAACCAGTCAATCCTAAAGAAAATCAATAAAGAATATTTATTGGAAGGACTGATGCTGAAGCTCAAGCTCCAATACTTTGGCCGTCTGATGCAAAGGTGGTCAACTCATTAGAAAAGACCCTGGTGGTGGGAAAGATTGAAGGGAGGAGGAGAGGGGAACGACAGAGGATGAGATGGTTGGATGGCATCATTGACTCAATGCACTTGAGTGTTAGCAAAGTCTGGGACATGGTGAAGGACAGGGAAGCCTGGCATGCTATAGTCCATTGGGTCACAAAGAGTTGGACATGACTGAATGACTGAACAACAACAAAACATTAAACCAAACTGGGTTGCAAGTGACAAGCAGTCCAAGAAGACTACAATGATAGAAAAAAATCTTAACCCTATTAAATAGCTAACCAAATATAATCCGTTATGTAGATGTTCCAAGATAAACTATAAACTGACCTCAAGTAAAATGACTTGACAGCATTATTTGCTGTACAGAGTTTAACCAAAGTGCTTCTGGCAATTGGGGTGGCCATGAGTTAGTTAATTCCCTTTGTCCAAAGGAAGGAAAAAAATGAAACTTTTCTTATCTCTATGATAAGCAGGCAATTAAGATTTAACTAGGGGCCTAAGCAAAGCTCCCAGGTTACAGTGAAATAGGACCTGTCCTCCTTGTTGTTGTTGTTCAGTCACTAAGTCATATCCGACTATTTGTGACCCCAGGGATTGCAGCATGCCAAGTTTTCCTGTCCTTCCCTATCTCCTGGAGTTTGCTAAAGTTCATGTCCATTCAGTCAGTGATGCTATCTAACCATTTCATCCTCGGCCGCTCCCTTCTCCTTTTGCTTCAATATTTCCCACTCTCAGTGTGTTTTCCAATGACTCGGCTCTTTGCTTCAGGTGGCCAGAGTGCTGGAGCTTCAACTTCAGCGTCAGTCTTTCCATGAATATTCAGGGTTGATTTCCTTCAGGATTGAATGGTTTGATCTCCTTGCTGTCCAGGGGACTCAGAAGAGCCTTATCCAGCACAATTGGAAAGCATCAATTCTCTAATGCTCCACGTTCTCTGTGGCCCAACTTTCATATCTGTACATGACTCCTGGAAAAACTATAGCGTTGAGTCTATAGACATGTATTGGAAAAGTGATGTTTCTGCTTTTTAATATGCTCTATAGTTTTGTCATAGCTTTCCTTCCAAGAAGCAAGTGTCTTTTAATCTCATGGCAGCGGATACCATCTGCAGTAATTTTGGAGCCCAAGAAGATAAAATCTGTCACTGTTTATGCCTTTTCCCCTTCTATTTGACAAGAAATGATAGGACTAGATACCATAATCTTAGAGTTTTGAATCCTGAGTTTTAAGCCAGCTTTTTCACTCTCCTCTTTCACCCTCATCAAAAGGTTCTTTGGTTCCTCATCACTTTTTGCCATTAGAGTGGTATCATCTGCATATCTGTGGTTATTGATATTTCTCTCAGCAATCTTGATTCCACCCTGTGCTTCATCCTGCCTGGCATTTCATATGATATACTCTACATAGAAGTTAAATAATCAGGGTGACAGTATGCAGCCTTGTTATATTCCTTTCCCAATTTTGAACCAGTCTGTTTTTCCATGTTTGGTTCTACCTGTTGCTTCTTAACCAGCATACAAGTTTCTCAGGAGACAAGTAAGATGGTCTGGTATTGCAATCTCTGTAAGAATTTCTCACAGTTTGTTGTGATCTACACAGTCAAAGGCTGTAGCTGATGAAGCAGAAGTACATGATTTTGTAGAATTCCCTTGATTTCTCTATGATCCAGCAAATGTTGGCAATTTGATCTCTCATTCCTCTCTCTGCCTTTTCTGAATGTAGCTTGTACATACTGTCTTGATGACTTGATGTCTTGATGAATGTAGCTTTGTAGTATAGCCTGAAGTCAGGAAGCTTGATTCCTCCAGCTCTGTTTTGCTTTTTGAACATTGCTTTGGCTATTTGGTGACTTTTTGTTTTCATACAAATTGTAAAATTTTTTGTTGTGGTTCTCTGAAAAATGCCATTGTTAATTTGATAGGAATTGTATTGAATTTGTAGATTGCTCTGGGTGCTATAGTCATTTACGTGATATTTATTCTTCCAATCCTAGAACAAGGTGTATTTCTCCATCTGTTTATGTTGTCTTTGATTTTTTTCATCCGTATCTTACAGTTTTCTGCATGCAGGTCTTTTGTCTCTTTAGGTAGGTTTATTCCTAGGTATTTTATTCTTTTTGTTGTAATTTTGAATGAGATTGCTGTCTTAGTTTCTCTTTATGATTTTTCATTGTTAGTGTATAGAAATACATTATGTATTAATTTTATATCCTACAACTTTACTATATTCATTGATCAGCTTTATTTTCTGGTGGCTTCTTTAGGGTTTTCTATGTATTGTATCATGTTATCTGCAAATAGTGTGAGTTTTACTTCTTTTCCAATCTGTATTCCTTTTATTTCTATTTCTTCTCTGTTTGCCATGGCTTGGACTTCCAAAACTATGTTGAATGATAGTGGCAAGAGTGGGCACCCTTGGCTGTTTCTGATCTTAGAGGAAATGCTTTCAGTTTTTCAACATTGAGAATAATGTTTGCTGTGATCTTGTCATATGTGGCCTTTAATATGTTGAGATAAGTTCCTTCTGCACCAATTTTCTGTAGACTTTTAATCATATATGTGCATTGAATTTTGTCAAAAGCTTTTATCTGCATCTATTGATATGATCATATGGTTTTTATATTTCGCTTTGTTAATGTGGTGTATCACATGTATTAATTTTTGTATATTGAAGAATTAGTACATCTCTGGGGTAAATCCCACCAGCCACATGACACAGAAGAGAATGAAAAAGAAAGAAACAGAAAAGAGCGAACAGACAAAACTCCAGGAGAAATGGTAAAAATAGAACTAAACAGACAAAAGCACAGAAAGAAGTTCACATACTCACACTCAGTAAAAGACAAGAACTGAATAAAAAGAGAAGAGGAAAAGCACAAAAGGGGAAACAAAAGAGAAGAGAGCAATCAGCAATAAGGAAACCCATAAATGAAACAAACACTAAAAACTAAAGTAGCAAAAACCCAAAACTGAAATTTAAAGAAATGCAGAAAGCCAACTAAACAATTGCAAGGAAAGCATAAAACAAAGCCATCAATACAATGATAAGGAAAAATATAGAAATAAAAGAGAGATGAAAACAAAAGGAAAAAGTGTAAAACATCAAAGAATTAAAGATAGCAAAGTATAAACTATAGTTAAAATAGATAAAAATAAGGAAAAAACCAAAAACAAGGAAAAAATACAATGTAATAAATATACTGTGGAGTTAGGAAATAAAGTAAATTTATTTAAAAATAAAAGCATAAAAACTGAAAAGGTAAATAATAAAAATTAAAGAATAATACAACAAAAGAACAATGAAACAAAATGAACAAAAAAGTGTATATGTAGTGGGCTTCCCTCATAGCTCAGTTGGTAAAGAGTTTGCCTGCAATATGGGAGACCTGGGTTTGATTCCTGGGTTTGAGACCTGGGTTGGAAAGATCCCCTGGAGCAGGAAATGGCAATCCACTCCAGTATTCTTGCCTGAAAAATCCCATGGACAGAGGAGCCTGGTGGGCTACAGTCCATGGGGTCACAAGAGTCAGACACGAATTAGCGACTAAACCACCACCAAAGTGGTAGTAAGAATATTTTCCTGTTGCCTCTGTTGTCAGTATCGTCACCACGACAGTGATCTCCAGCTAATCTGCCTTCTCAGGAAGTCCTCCAGTATTTCTAGGAAAGTCTCTGGACCTGCTGTGAACATCTTGGGACCAACTCAGACTCAGATTTGACCTTAGTCCCGATTGTAGTTGCTAAGTCCATAATTGCCCCCAATGTCCACAGCCTCAGTGTGGGAACCGTCATTCTTTATTCTGACAATTCACACATGCAGAGTTAGGAAGCCAATTGCAGAGATTTAATCTGCTACTCCTGTGGCTGCACAGGTAAAATCCCTTTCTGTTCTTTGGTCATACAGCTCCTGGTTCTTAGCTTAGGTTTTGGCATAGTCTCTTTTTGTATGTTGCCTTCTGGTGTCTGTTTCCTCCCCTACCCAGACAAAAGGGGGCTAATGCAGTGGCTGATTAAAGCTTACTTGCTCACTTGGACCAGGGAGAGGGAAGAATATGGTGGACACATGTGGGATGTGTGGGAGGAATGCCTGTTTCAGTAGAGGCCTGTAGGAATTTGCTACAGACTAGAATGGGTTCTGTGCTCTCCCAGGGGAACTGGCCCCAGGTCATGGGTCCCTCAGCAATGTCAGGCTGCACAGGTTCCTAGGAGGGTATGGGCAGTGACCTGCACTTGCTTACCACTCAGTGGCAGTGGCAGGGCTATTGCTCCCACCTCTAAGTCAGAGCCCACAGCCATGGGTCACCCCACATCTGGCACTCCGGAAAGCAGTGCCCTACCATCTGTGAGAGCACAGAGTTAGAACATCCCTGGCTGACCCGCCCTTCTTGCCTACCTGGCGTTGAGATCTCTTGCATCTCTGGCACCCCCAGACTTTTTTCAGCACTCTCTGAGCTGTTTCATAATATCCCCCTCAGACAGTCTTCATGGCAGTCAACCTCAGTCTTCTCCCTGAGGTCTCACTTCTGAAGCCTGAGCCTCAGGACCCAGTCCCCACTAGCCCTGGTGTGCATGCAGATTGTCATTTCAGAGTGGGGAATGCTACTTTGGCACTGATCTCTGTTCAGAATTCTCTCTGCTTTACCTTCTTCACATGTTACTGCCCTCTTCTCTGAGATTCTGAAGCTCCTCCATGAGGGGTTTTCCAAGTGTCAGAAAATTCTCCTCCTTCACAGTTCCCTCCCAGGGGTGCAGGTCCCATCCTGATTCCTTTGTATTTTTTTTTTCTTATTTCTTTTGCCCTACTCCATTGTGTAGAGATTAGCTTGACTTTTTGGAAGTCTGGGGTCTTCTCTCAGCATTCACTAGGTGTTCTGTAGGAGTTGTTCCACATGCAGATGTATTTTTGATATATTTGTTGGGGGAAGTTGATCTCCACATCCTACCCCTCTGCCATCTTGAAAGTCCTCCTCTTTTTCTTTTTTTTTTAACATGTGTTAAAGTTTTGCTAGTGAACTCCGGGAGATGGTGATGGACAGGGAGGACTGGCGTGCTGCGATTCATGGGGTCGCAAAGAGTCGGACATGACTGAGCGACTGAACTGAACTGAACTGAAAGTTTTGCTCTCCTCATTTAGGTTAGAATCCATCTAGTTTTATTTTTGTGTACGATGTGAATAGGTATCTAAATTTTTGTATGTATAGACAATTGTCCTAATATATTTTATGTGATAAAATATCCTTTTTGCACTGGTTTGTTGTGTCCTCTGTGTCATATACTGTTTTTCCATATATATGTGGATCTGTTTCTGGGATTTCTATTTCTACCCTATCTAGTTACTTGCATCTCCTTGTACTTATACTGTCTTAATTATTATAGCTTGTAACAAGTCTAGCCTATTGATAGGGAGAGTCTGACTAACTTGTTCTTAAATATTCTCCTGACTGTTCTTGGTTTGGGACTTCTCTATTGAATGAATGCATTTATCAAGTTCTATAAAAAATCTACTCATTATAATTGCATTAAGCTTATAGACTGACCCCTTATTATATCATGTTTTCCCACGTTTGGAAATGGATAATTATTTCCCTAATCAGGGGGCATTTATGTCTTTCAATATTGTTAAAAATTTTTTTCATGAAATTCATTCACATCTTTCCTTAGATGTATTTCAAGATAGCTTATTCTTTTAGTCGTTATAATCAATCCCTTTAAATTATATTTTCTAATAGTTTATTTTTGACATAGAGAAATTCTGTTGAGTTTTCATGTTTATTTTTAAATTTTCTATTGAAGTACAGTTGATTTACAATATTATATTAGTTTCAGGTATACTGCATCGTGATTCATTTTTTTTTAATTTTTAGGTTGTACACTACTAAAAGTTATCATAAGATCATGGCTGTAATTCCTTGTACTGTATAATATACAGTATCCTGTCGTTTACCTATTTTATACATATTAGCTTTTATCTCTTCATCTAATACCTCCAATGGTCCCCTCCAGCTTTCCCTCTTCCCACTGGTAACTACTAGTATGTTTTCTATAACTGTGAATCTGATTCTGTTTTACTATATATTCATTTTATTACTTTTTTACATTCCATGTATAAGTGGTATCATACAGTATTTGTCTTCTCTGTCTGAGTTATTTCATTAAGCATATTGCCTAGGTTCATCCTCATTGCTGCAAATGGCAGAATTTCTGTTTTATGACTGAGTAGTATCTCATTGTATATATGTATTTTTATACCTACCATATCATCTGTATAGGTTAGGTTGTTGATGGGCACTTAGATGCTTCCATATCTTCATTGTTGCTGCTATGTTGTTCATGTATCTTTTTGAGTTGGTATTTTAGTTTCTTCCAGATATATACCCAGAAGTGGAATTACTGGTTTACGTGGTAATTCTATTTTTAGTTTTTTGAGGCACCTCCATACTGTTTTTCACAGTGGCTGTGCCAATTTACATTCCTGTCGACAGTGTACAAGGGTTCCCTTTTCTCCATATCCTCTCCAGTATTTGTTATTTGTATATATTTGTAGCCATTCTGACAGGGATGAGGTAATATTGTTTGGATTTGTATTTCTCTGCTAATTAGCAATATTAATCATCTTTACATGTGCCTGTTAGCATCTGTGTGCCTTCTTTGAAAAAGTGTCTGTTCAGGTCTTCTGCCCGTTTAATTTGGCTGTTTAGGATTTTTTGGATATTGAATTGTGTGAAGAGTTTATATATTTTAGATACTATCCCCTTGCCAGGTACACCATTTGTAAATATTTTCTCACATTCAGTAAGCTGTCTTTTAATTTTCTCAGTGGTTTCCTTTGCTGTGCAAAAGCTTTGAATTTTAATTAGGTCCCATTTGTTTATATTTCTTTGTTCCTTTTGTCTTAGGAGACAGATTAAAAAATATTACTACCATTTATGTCAGATTGTTCTGCTAATATTCTCTTCAAGGAGTTTTATGGTTTCAGGTATTACATTTACATATTTAATCCATTTTGAGTGCATTTGTGTATATAGTGTGAAAATGTTCTAATCTTATTCTTTTACATGGAACTGTCTAGTTTTCCCAGCACCACTTACTGAAGAGACTGTCTTTTCTCAATTGTATATTCTTTTTTTCCTTTGTTGTAGTAGACTAGTTGACTAATAGGTACATGACTTTATTTCTGGGTTCTCTATTCAGTTCCAGTGATCTATGTGTCTGTCTTTGTGCCAATACTGTGCTGTTTTGATTACTGTAGCCTTGTCATATAGTCCGAAGTTTGGGATTTTTCACATGTCTAGATTGTTTTTATTTTCTTTTTCCTGAAGATTGCATTGTCAATTGGGGTTTTTAGTGTTTCCCTGAGAATTTCAGGATTGTTTGCTCTCGTTCTGTGAAAAATGTCATGGGCATTTTGAAAATGATTGCATTGTCTGTAGATGGCTTTGGGTATTATGGCTGTTTTAACAGTAGTCTTTCAATTCAAGGGTATAGGTTATCTTTTCGTTTCTTTGTATCATCTTTAATTTCCTTCATCAGTGTTTTACAGTTTTCAGAGAATTGGTGTTTCTGTTCATTGGTTAAGGTTATTCCTAGATATTTTACTCTTTGAAGAAATTTTAAGTGATATGTTCTTAACTTTACCTTTCTGATGTTGCATTATTAGTGTATAGAAACACTTCTGTATGTTAATCTTGTATCCTGTAACTTTCCTGAATTTATTAGTTCTAATTGTTTTTTGTTGGACATTTAGAGTTCTTCATATATCATGTTCTCCTTAAATAGAATTGTTCTTCTTCCCTTCCAGTTTGGATAACTTTTATTTCTTTCTCCACTTTGACTGCTATAGGTAGGGCTTCTAATTAATATGAATTTTTCTTGGTTCAGCCTTTGCTTGGTTGTAATAAACCTTTGACTGTTTCCCAGAGCTCCTACACAGTTGGTTTAGACAGGTTCTGGTTGTTTTCGTTTGTTTGTTTGTTTTGAAGTTCCTCTGGTGGACTAAGATCCTGGAATTTCACAGCCTGTCATTTTGCTGGCCTCTACCCCCATCCCTTTTACTCTCTTCTTTTGTTATTCTTATTAGGGCCTCTTGTCTTTCTGCCTCTTTCATTTTCTTTTATATTTTCTTTATGTTTATTTTTCTATGCTGTTCTGGGGGTGATATTCTCAGATCTGTTTCCCAGTTCAGTACCAGTAGGTTGATTGTTATTTTATCTTATGTTAAAATTAATACTTCATTTTATTATTTATATTGGTTATTATTAAATGGTATGTTTTATTATTGTCCCTTCTGAGATAATATACACATGCATTTTATTTTTTACTTTATGTCTGAATATTATAAATATACTTATTAAAATACTTTTTAGATTGTACTGTAATTCTAGTTCTCTCAGAAAATAGTATTCTGATTTATTTTGGCTCTTATGTTATTTTACTAGTATCAGTTGTAATTTTTGACTATTACAATACTGTAAAGTAAAATAAAGTAAAAATAAAAATTAAAAAAATGAAAAAAAGAATATATAAACTATTTAATATCACTTGACAATAAAAATATTTTTACATAAAAAATAAAAATAAATAAAAGTGAATCAGAAATTGAAAAAAAAAAAAGAATTCTCCTGGGTGGGATATCTTTGAAAGCTCCAAAATTACTGCAGATGGTGACTGCAGCCATGAAATTAAAAGACATTTACTCCTTGGAAGAAAAGCTATGATTAACATAGATAGCATATTCAAAAGCAGAGACATTACTTTGCCGACTAAGGTCTATCTAGTCAAGGCTATGGTTTTTCCAGTGGTCATTTATGGATGTGAGAGTTGGTCTGTGAAGAAGGCTGAGCACCCAAGAATTGATGCTTTTGAACTGTGGTGTTGGAGAAGACTCTTAAGAGTCCCTTGGACTGCAGGGAGATCCAACCAGTCCATTCTGAAGGAGATCAGCCCTGGGATTTCTTTGGAAGGAATGATGCTAAAGCTGAAACTCCAGTACTATGGCCACCTCATGTGAAGAGTTGACTCATTGGAAAAGACTCTGATGCTGGGAGGGATTGAGGGCAGGAGGAGAAGAGGACGACAGAGGATGAGATGGCTGAATGGCATCACGGACTCGATGGATGTGAATCTGAGTGAACTACGAGAGTTGGTGATGGACAGGGAGGCCTGGTGTGCTGCGATTCATGGGGTCGCAAAGAGTCGGACATGACTGAGTGACTGCACTGAACTGAACTGAACCCTGGATTCTGGAGGCATCTTTAATGAGGCAGTTATCCTTTTACTTCTTGGAGCTTGCTGGTGCGGGTTCATGGTGAGTTTTAAAGTTAATTTCTTTTCACCTATTTGCAAAGTACAAATTTGAACCTCAACCAACAAAAGCTTGTGGTTCTTGATTACTATTAATTTTACCTTAGTGTTAGACTGACTGCTGTATTCCCTGCAACATTTTAGGCCAGTGTGTTTCATGCAGAAACTTCATTCTAGCTTTTACCTCCTACAGAATATTACCCCTGCTTGTTGATAATTCCCACATACATTTACTTCTTTTTATTCATGGTAATTATCTTTTTAAAGTCATTAGAGGAAACCAGAAATGAAAGAGACACATGTACCCCAATGTTCATTGCAGCACTGTTTATAATAGCCAGGACATGGAAGCAACCTAGATGTCCATCAGCAGATGAATGGATAAGAAAGTGTGGTACATATACACAATGAGTATTACTCAGCCATTAAAAAGAACACATTTGAATCAGTTCTAATGAGGTGGATAAAACTGGATCCTATTATACGGAGTGAAGTACGCCAGAAAGAAAAACACCAATACGGTATACTAAAACATATACATGGAATTTAGAAAGATGGTAATGATAACCCTGTATGTGAGAGAGCAAAAGAGACACAGATGTATAGAACAGTCTTTTGGACTCTTTGGGAGAGGGTGAGGGTGGGATGATTTGGGAGAATGGCATTGAAACATGTATAATGTCATATAAGAAATGAATCGACAGTCTAGGTTCGATGCAGGATACAGGATGCTTGGGGCTGGTGCACTGGGATGACCCAGAGGGATGGTATGTAGAGGGAGGTTGGAGGGGGGTTCAGGATTGGGCACACGTGTACACCTGTGNGAAGAGTTGACTCATTGGAAAAGACTCTGATGCTGGGAGGGATTGAGGGCAGGAGGAGAAGAGGACGACAGAGGATGAGATGGCTGAATGGCATCACGGACTCGATGGATGTGAATCTGAGTGAACTACGAGAGTTGGTGATGGACAGGGAGGCCTGGTGTGCTGCGATTCATGGGGTCGCAAAGAGTCGGACATGACTGAGTGACTGCACTGAACTGAACTGAACCCTGGATTCTGGAGGCATCTTTAATGAGGCAGTTATCCTTTTACTTCTTGGAGCTTGCTGGTGCGGGTTCATGGTGAGTTTTAAAGTTAATTTCTTTTCACCTATTTGCAAAGTACAAATTTGAACCTCAACCAACAAAAGCTTGTGGTTCTTGATTACTATTAATTTTACCTTAGTGTTAGACTGACTGCTGTATTCCCTGCAACATTTTAGGCCAGTGTGTTTCATGCAGAAACTTCATTCTAGCTTTTACCTCCTACAGAATATTACCCCTGCTTGTTGATAATTCCCACATACATTTACTTCTTTTTATTCATGGTAATTATCTTTTTAAAGTCATTAGAGGAAACCAGAAATGAAAGAGACACATGTACCCCAATGTTCATTGCAGCACTGTTTATAATAGCCAGGACATGGAAGCAACCTAGATGTCCATCAGCAGATGAATGGATAAGAAAGTGTGGTACATATACACAATGAGTATTACTCAGCCATTAAAAAGAACACATTTGAATCAGTTCTAATGAGGTGGATAAAACTGGATCCTATTATACGGAGTGAAGTACGCCAGAAAGAAAAACACCAATACGGTATACTAAAACATATACATGGAATTTAGAAAGATGGTAATGATAACCCTGTATGTGAGAGAGCAAAAGAGACACAGATGTATAGAACAGTCTTTTGGACTCTTTGGGAGAGGGTGAGGGTGGGATGATTTGGGAGAATGGCATTGAAACATGTATAATGTCATATAAGAAATGAATCGACAGTCTAGGTTCGATGCAGGATACAGGATGCTTGGGGCTGGTGCACTGGGATGACCCAGAGGGATGGTATGTAGAGGGAGGTTGGAGGGGGGTTCAGGATTGGGCACACGTGTACACCTGTGGTGGATTCATATTGATGTATGGCAAAACCAATACAGTATTGTAAAGTGAAACAAAAAAAAGGAAAAAAATCAATTTATGAAAAAATAAAGTCATTAGAAACACTGACTTTGTGAATATTGAAGCATTGCTCCTTGAGGAAATACAGAGGTTTCTTTAGTCTTCTTGTCATTACAGATTTATCAGATGATCAATACATACCTTACTTTTTGTGTGTTTCCCTTTAAAAACGTTGAACTCATGACCAATAACCTATAACTCATGCCTGATTGAAGCTTATCTAATGTATGAAATTCCTTTGTAAGGCACATCACAACCTTCTTATTTTTATGAATATGAGACTACATTTAAGCACTATGCTTAGGGGCAATATTAAACAGCTCAATCACCAACAAAAAGCAGAAAAACATGAAAAGCATGCCAATAAACAGACCACAAAAAGGATACTTGTTTATGATATGAGAGTTGAAACAAGAAAGCAATGTTGACTTTTATGATCTCTGCTAGGAATTGTATGTCAGTAAGTAGGCAAATATGCATTTAGAGAATCTGCAAAAGATGAGAATCAACTGTATCTAGTTCTCATACCCTTCCACTGGCTACTTGGCCTCAGCTACTGTTCTATGCTCTGATTCTAAATTTCCTCTTTATTTCTACTATTTGAGAGTTTCTTTTTCTTGCTTTTCAGGTCTATTGATTATTTAAAAAAAAAAAAAAAGACACAGAGAGACACTCACTTGTTACGTTTTATTCAGCATTTTTGTGTGCTTGGATTAGGAACAGGATTTATTGTTCAAATCAGTCTTAGTGAGTGGGTTCTTTATTTAAAAGAGGCAAAATCATGCACTCAAGGCTGTGAGAGCGAAAAGAGACCATAAAGATTATCGTGGAGACGTCTTAAAGTAGACATCAGAATTTCTGGGAACTTGAAATGAAATTCTTTATATTTTATCATACTCTTGAAAAGTTCATAATCCTTTATTTATTTATTTTATGTAGAGCCACTGATTGTCCAATTCGATTTTAATTTTTACAAGACAAGAGTAAATATTTTAATTAGATGTTCATAGCTGACTTATTAATAATAATAGTAGCCCAATTTTAAAATAAAAAGAATTGCATTTATAAAGTTATTTCTAGTTTTTATGCTATGACATCTTAATCTCCACGATAACTCTCTAAGATAGATGATATTACAGTGTTATGTATAAACTGAAAGCAAATCACAGTAACTATTAAGTAGTGAGGATTTTTTAAAATCAAGGCCTAGAGATGTGAAGTTACTTGCCCAGACCCACAAAGCTGATTAATTCCAGAGCCAAGATTCAAAATTCCAGTCTTAGTGATCCTTCCACTACCTCATTGTGCTTTGGGAAACTACATAGCACTAACGGATGTTAATATGAGGATTCATTTAAGCTATTAAATTTGTAAGTGTAAAGGGAGGCATATATTAAGAGAACAAATGTTTTTTTGAAAGCAGCCCAAACCACCAAGCCTGGCAATCCCTTGGGCATTCCATTGTTTACTTGTTTTTGGTGTAGTTTAGTTGCTCAGTACTGTTTTGACTCCTTGTGACCCTGGGGACTGCAGCACACCAGGCTTCCCTGTCCTTGACTCTCTCCCAGAGTTTGCTAAAACTCATTTCCACTGAATTGATGACCATCTCATCTTCTGTTGCCCCCTTCTCCTTCTGCCCTCAATCTTTCCCAGCATCAGGGACTTTTCCAGTGAGTTGGCTCTTCATATCCAGTGGCCAAAGTACTGCAGCTTCAGCTTCAGCATCAGTCCTTCCAATGAATATTCAGGGTTGATTTCCTTTAGATTGACTGGTTTGATCTCCTTGCTGTTCAAGGGACTCTCAAGAGTCTTCTCTAGCTCCACAATTCAAAAGCATCAAGTCTTCAGTGCTCAGCCTTCTTATGGTTCAAGTCTCACATCTATACATGACTACTGGAAAAATCAGAGCTTTGAATATATGGACCTTTGTGATGTCTCGGCTTTTAATATTCTGTCTAGGTTTGTCATAGCTTTTCTTCTAAGGAGCAAGCATCTTTTAATTTCATGGCTGCAGTCACCACCTGCAGTGATTTTGGAGCCCAAAAAAATAAAGTCTGTCACTGTTTGCATTGTCTCCCCATCTATTTGCCATGAGGTGATGGGACCAGATGCAGAGATCTTAGTTTTTTGAATGTTGAGTTTTATGTCAGCTTTTTCACCCTCATTCACCTTCATTAAGAGGCTCTTTAGTTCCTCTTTTTAAGAAGTAGGACTGCATCTGTCAGGTTTTGTGTCATAATGAAACTTATGTTTGCATTGTCTCCCCATCTATTTGCCATGAGGTGATGGGACCAGATGCAGAGATCTTAGTTTTTTGAATGTTGAGTTTTATGTCAGCTTTTTCACCCTCATTCACCTTCATTAAGAGGCTCTTTAGTTCCTCTTTTTAAGAAGTAGGACTGCATCTGTCAGGTTTTGTGTCATAATGAAACTTAGCTTCTTGAGTTTTATCCCAATTGAAAAGTAAATGCAGTCTTTATTTCATTTATTTCTGCTCTAATTTTTTTCATGATTTTGTTCCTTCTCCTAGCTCTGAGATTTGTTTGTTCTTTTTTTCTTGTTCCTTTATGTATAACTTTAGATTGTTTATTTCAGATTGTTCTTGTTTCCTGACGTAAGCTTGTATTGTTATAAACTTCCCTTGTGCTTTTGCTGCATTCCATAGATTC
This sequence comes from Oreotragus oreotragus, assembly GCA_006410675.1. Classification (NCBI taxonomy): domain Eukaryota; kingdom Metazoa; phylum Chordata; class Mammalia; order Artiodactyla; family Bovidae; genus Oreotragus; species Oreotragus oreotragus. Next base: position 14,471 of record SJYX01023217.1, read on the forward strand.
CAGATCATTGTATTTTTAATTTATAAATCCATTTTACCACTTCCTGAATTTGGAATTTTTACTACATTCATGTTTAATTTAATATTGACAAGATGGGATTTACATCTACCATTTGCTACTTATTTTTGCTATACTTTTCTTATTCTTTTATTCTTTCACTATTGTCTTCGTTTGTGGAAAAAATTCCTAGCACAGTATTTTAGTTAGTTTGTTATTTATTTTACTATATATTTTCAGCTGTTTACTTATGGGTTGTCCTGGGATATACAATTGCTATCTTAACAATGTAAGATTGATAAATACTAATTCTTTAATCTATAAAAACTTTTCTCCAAAATAGCTATGTTACCTCCCCTTTCTTTTGTACTAGTATTTTCATATAAATTATAATTTATACATTATAATTACTTCAACATTGTTTTATAATTATTTCTATACACAGTTTTATTTTGATTCATACATATATTTCCTTTCCTTGTGCCATTTACTTCTTTGTATGGGTCAAATTACTGTTTAGTGTTCTTTGATTTCCACCTGGAAGACTCCCATTTGCATTTATTGTAGGGATCTTTTGCTCACAACAGATTCTTTCAGTTTTTGTTAATATGGGAATATCTTAATTTTCTCTTAATTTTTGAAGGTTAATTCTGGTAGATATAGAATATTTTTTGATAGTTTTTTTTTTCCCCCAGAACTTTGATTATGTCACTTCACTCTTTGGGAACTTTCATGATTTTTAATGAAAAGTCAGTTGTTAATCTTATGGAGACTCTCTTGTGCATAAGTCAATTTTTCTTGATTCTTTTAAAACTTTCCTTTCTTACTCTTTCAGTAGTTTGGCTGTGAAGTTTCTAGATGTGTATATCTTTGAGTTTATCTTCCTTCAAATGTGTTGAGCTTGTTGGGAGTACAGATTAGTATTTTTCATCAAATGTGGCAAATGTTCTTTCTTTCCCTTTCTCTCTCTCTCCTCTTCTGGGATTCATACTATGTATGTAGTGTCATGCTGGTTGGTGTTACACAGGTCTCTGAGGCTTTGCTGATTTTTCTTCATTTTCTTTTCCTTCCCCCAGTTTCCATAAACTGGGTTATCTCACTTGATGTGTGTTCAAGTTCACTGAATCTTTCTCTTTTAAATTTCTGCTCAAATTTAATCTTGAGCCTTTGTAGTAAAATTTTTATATCAGTTATTGTTCTTTTTAGGTACAGAAATTATAATTAGTTCTTATAAAATTATCTCCAACTCTCTATTGATATTGTCTATTTGTTGACACATCAATCTCATTCTTTCCTTTAATTATTTAGGCATGGTTTCCTTTAATTCTTTGAATATATTTAAAATAGCTAATTTAAATTCTTTGTTTTTACCAAGTCCAATGTCTGGGCTTCCTCGTGGATAGTTTCTCTTGATAACATTATTTTCCTTAAGTACATGCCAGTGTTCTCTGTGTGTCTAAATTTCTTGTTGGAAAGGATACATTTAAAATAATATAGTGTGACAACTTTGAAAGTTAGATCATATCCCAATCCCCAGGGTTTGTTGTAAGTGACTGTTGTTTGTTTGTGTTTTGAACTCCTGGACTGTTTCTGTGTTAAAGTCTGTAGTTTTTGTTGTGTGAAGCCATTGAAGCCTTTGATAGGTTAGCTTAGTGTTCAGCTAATGATTGGGCAGTGAATTTATGAAATAATTTGAACCTGTAATTTTCCAAGCTTTGCCGAAGGGCTTTCTGTATGTGTTGAGGCATTTCTTAAATATTCAGCCAGTAAATTTACAACTCTGCCTTACCACTCTCTTCCTGCTTATATAGGGCCTCAAATTCAGGCAGAAGAGAAAGAGAATTCTTTCATGAGCAAACACACAACCCAGAGTATGCATATGTTTCTTTGCATGAATGTGTCTTTCTAGATTTCTAGGAAGAGTTTGAATCATTGTTAAGACCCCTTTGGACATGTCATTCTCTAATCTGTCCCCCCGCCCCCCTACTTATTTAAGTAAGTGTTTTGGTCCATCTCTTTATAACTCCAATTTGTACATTGCCCTAGGTCATCATAGTCTTAAATGATTTCAGATGATTTTTTTTGATAAATGCTCCAATGGCAGCATTGTTTACAGAGAATAAACTTTGGGTTAAGGCAAGAAAAGATAAATCTGTCAAACTGGACAAATACTGGTAATATTCTGAGAGTGGGGCCTTGTGAACCTCTAACACCCTTTTGCCTTCTCCAGTGGCTGCTAAACTGTTGATTTCATAGCTACTATAGTTATGAGGCTGTTGGTTTTCAGTGGTTATTACAGAGCTGGAAAGAAGGTGATTTGATTAGGGTAACTTTATATACCAAAAAGNTGAGAGTGGGGCCTTGTGAACCTCTAACACCCTTTTGCCTTCTCCAGTGGCTGCTAAACTGTTGATTTCATAGCTACTATAGTTATGAGGCTGTTGGTTTTCAGTGGTTATTACAGAGCTGGAAAGAAGGTGATTTGATTAGGGTAACTTTATATACCAAAAAGTTCATTGGTTTTTTAAATCAAAATTCACTCATTTTTCTTCAATAGACAGCCCTCAGATTATTAAAACTTTAGTTAATTTAGATAGTATCTGAGATATATATATATATACAAAAAACTTATATCTAGAATATATAAATAAATTTCATAGCTCAATAATAAACAGATCCTTCATGAAAAAAATATGACAAATGTCCAATAAGTATATTATAAGATACTCAGCACCATAAGTCATCAGGAAAATGCAAAGTAAAACTTGTTAAATACCACTATATACCCATTAGAATAACTAAAATTAATGTGCAGAAGTAACCAGATGCTGGAAAGTATGTGGATCAGCTGAAATTCTCATATGTTGTTAATAGGAATACAAAATGGTACAATTGTTTTGGAAGACAGTTTGACCTTTTCTTGCATAGTTTAATTAATAGGCACTTACCAATTAACTATTCACTGCACTCCTAGAGGGCATTCCTTGGGAGAAGTGAAAGCATATGAACCAGAAAGACTTTTACATGAGCATTTATAACAGTTTTTATTCACAATAATGAAAAGCTAAAAACACTGGAGAGGAAAATGGCAACCCACTCCAGTATTCTTGCCTGGAGAATCCCATGGATGGAGAAGCCTGGTAGGCTACAGTCCACAGGGTCACAAAGAGTCGGACACGACTGAGTGACTTCACCTTCACCAAAAACATTGCAAATGTCCCTGCATAGGTGAATGAATGAATTATGGTACATTTATGCAATGCGATACCACTTATCAACAAAAAGAATGAATTACAGGTTAATAAATTACCAAGACATTGTGCAGACTTAAACAAGCTAGAAATAAAATAAGATAATCTGTATAATTCTGTAGAAAAGTATAATGATAAACAAATTGTAATCTGTGTAACATGAATTAATTATTAACTAATCCCATTTATGTTCTACCTCATTCCCATAAAACTTCAATTGCCTCATAGGCACTATTCAACTACATTCTTAAATGAATTAGAAAAAGATGAGGGTAGAACATTATAGAAGACACATGAATAAATAAGTAGTTGATGGAGAGAGAACCAACAAAGATAGCTTGAAAAATTGTGAGAGAGTGGCTTTTTGGGTGGGGATGGGGAAATATCAGGGAGGATATAAGGGTGAGTTTACATGGTCTGCATGATACAGTGAACTTTAGAATGATAAGAAAATAAATGTCCTTTCCATGACAAGCCTTTCTAAGTTATCTGTTGATTCTTTGTAGTCAAGAAATTTCCCAACAGTTTTATCTAAAATATGAGTCTTCCTTCGGTACTGAGGCCAAATAAATTAGACACTGTTATCATGAAAAGCTGTTAATTTATGTTTGTGCATGTGACTTGCTCATCGTCTCATTTTCTGGCTTTGTTTATAAGGTGAGGATGGTAATACCAATCTTTAGATACTTGGGGAAGGTAAATGAAAGGTATTTGTGCAAAGCCTTTCATAAACATTTTCAAGCTCTGTGCAGATGTAAGGGTAGTGTTTTGAAGTCCCAGAAATCTGGAGAAGAGTGTTGGTGCAAATAATGAAAAGGGGAATGAATGTAACTCCTTTCTCACTCCATGCCTTTATTTACACAATACTGTAAATGTTGAAAGTTATAATATTTGAGGTTTTTGAAATGTTCATATAATTCTAAATGAGAAGTCATTTATAACTGTACTTAGCTTAACTCAATTTATGAAATCCTGGTTTTTGTGAAAGAGCAATATAATGAATATTATATTTAATTTCCCAGAGTCAAGCAGAGTGCATGGGAACTTCTGGGGTTGCTATTTTTTTTGGTTGTTGTTGTTGTTGCTGGCCAAAGAGGCCAAAGAAAAGGTTTTCAGATATGGAACCAGTTTTGTTTTCTTTTTGCTGATGAAATGTGGAAGGCAATGTATGCATACTCCTCTCATATTTATGTGGCCTAGATTTGAAGTGGAAAGGTGATTCTAAAATGTGGAAATTTGAAAAGGCATGCTAACCTGGTCTGCAGCCTCCAATCTCTGTAAAGTATTTTTTTTTTGTTATTATTGCCATTGATGTGTTCAAAGGATCAAGGTTCTAAATAATGAAAATAAGAACTTCTGAAAACAGGACATAGACAAAAAGATAATAAAACTCTTTGCAGTTTTATCTATTCCAAACAAATGCTTGAGCATGTTTTATTGTGTTTAACCACGGTAGTCTAACCAGGATAGATTTTCACTGAAAGGGATAGGTATTGTTGTTTGTATTGTCTCTCTTTCTGTTAGGGTGAGAGCAAAAATTTTCTGTAGCTTGTATATCTGATAGATATGAAGTTGGGGGATTGTAAAACTAAGGAGTGAAAGAAGAAATAGGTAAGGGGGGAACAAAAAGTACAAGAAGCTTGATATTTCCTAGAATATGGTCTTAATGTGTTACTTCAGTTGGTGAGAGCAGTGCTCTTCAAACTCTAAAGAGCATGTGAATCCCCTAGGGATTATATAAAAATGCAGTTTCTGATTCAGCAAGTCTGTGGTGTAACCTGGGAATGTATATTTCCATTAAGCTCCCAAATGATGATGATACTGGTGGCCTGAGAACCTCTCTTAGAGTAACAAAGTTGGAGATTTGACTGAAGATCTTGGTGAAGGTCATATTTTAAAATTTTCCATAAGGATGTCATAATGGTAGCTAATTGTGTTTAATTTTACACCATCAATAAACTTTTGTATAATAAAATTTAAAATCATTGACAAAAATCACATACATATGTCTGGCATACCACCCTCAATTTTTTCATCAACTATTTCCTTATTTTAGATCCCTTAGTAAATACTCAATGAGGAAGTTAAATTTGTGTTTCTGCCAGATAGTACCTTCACTAAAGCTGCCATCTGGTTAATCTGTAAATGTTGTTTATATGGTCATAGGAAAGGCCCCAGAAAGGCAGACAGACCTTCTAGTTCCAGCTCTCCCAGCTAGCTCTGGAACCTGGAGCTATTTTTTTTTTTTCTTTTGTAAAATGACTGTGAATATTTGTTTAGTAGACTTGAGAAAGTATCTAGTCCATTGTCCATAATAGGTACTCAAAAAAGCTTAAGGAGACTCTTAAGAGTAGAACTAAGCAGCTTTAGGTCTCACAGGTCGGTCACATAGGACAGGAACTGAGGATAAAGCACGTCAACTAACTTAAACGGAGGACTTCACTAAGCTGCCCTACTTCATCTTTAATGTGTGATTTTAGTTGCTCAAATCTTCTGTGGAAGGTCTGATCTTTTCTTTAACGTCTTCCAATGCAATTTGCCACCTGCTGGGAGCACTTCCCTTTGTTTTTCTCCTGCCTGTCTGTCCTAACAGAGATGAGGAAATGAGGCAAAAGGCTGCAGCATTGACCATTTCTCCCATTTCCCTTCCTTTGCAGATTATTCCTCTGCTGTTCAGAAATTTTCTCAGACATTGCAGTCCTTTCAGTTTGATTTCATTGGAGATACGCTGACTGATGATGAGATTAACATTGGTAAGTCTTCAGCTATTTGTGGACATGTGACTCTCAAAGCAGGTCTGAAAAAAAGCAGCCTCCTTGGTGGATATAGAGAACTTGAGAATCTTTGATCCCCCCTTTGTCACCTGTTGTCCTAAGTTCCTGGGAGACTGCTCAAGAAACATAAAGAAACATTCCCTCCTAGTCCCATTTCTTCCTCATACAAAAGCAATCAAAAGATAACCCTTTGGACTTCCCTGGTAGTACAGTGGATAAGAATCTGCCTATCAATGCAGGGAATATGGGTTTGATCCCTGGTCCCAGAAAATTCCACAAGCCTTGGAGCAACAGGCCCATGTGCCACAACTACTGAGCCCATGTTCTAGAGCCTGTGAGCCACAACTACTGAGCCCATGTGCTGCACCTACTGAAGCCTGTGCTCCTAGAGCCTGTGCTCCACAACAAGAGAAGCCCCCACAATGAGAAGCCCATGTACCACAATGAAGAATAGCCCTTGCTCACCACAATGAGATAAAGCCCATACACAGAAAGACCTAGCACAACCAAAAATAAATAAATAAAAAAATATATTTTAAAAAATTCCTTAATCTTCCATTTAGGTCTTTGACTCAGTCTGCAGGGGAATTTTTCTTTAAAAATTCTAAAACATGAAAACGGGGCTTCCAGGTGGCACAGTGGTAAAGAATCCACTTGCCAATGCAGGAGACGCAGGTTTGATCCCTGAGTCAAGAATATCCCCTGAAGAAGGAAATGGTAAACCATTCCAGTATTCCTGCCTGAAAAATTCCATGGACAGAGGAGCCTGGTGGGCTACAGTTCATGGGGTCACAAAATTGGATATGACTGAGCAAAACACATGAAAATATATATTTTTTGGTGAAGAGTGAAAATTAATTAGTTGGTTTATTTCCCAAAATAATTCAGAATAAGGTTCTTCTAAGGAACAAATCCCCTAGAAAGTTTAATATTAGCATTTATGTATGTATACTTTTCAGGCAACAAGAGATTTGGCATCTCCCTTGGGAACTGAATTTAAGGACTTGCCTTAGTGTTTTCCTCTGTAAAATGTGGTTAGTGTGTATCTCTCAAAGATGTTATAATTAGGAAATTGAACAGTGGAAATAAAAAGAGCTTTGTGTTTGTGTCAGTTATGAAGTTAAAGTAGTATCAGCATATAAGTCTTCCCTGGTAAAGAATCTACCTGCAATGCAGGAGACTGCCATCGTAGGAGATGCAGGCTCAATCCCTGAGTCAGGAAGATACCCTGGAGAAGGAAATGGTAACCTACTCTAGTATTCTTACTAGAATACTGGAAAATCCCATGGACAGAAGAGCCTGGTGGGCTACAGTCCATGGGGCAGAATATGGCTCATAGACTTAACTGAAATACAGTTAAATATTGTCTATGGGTGGTTTTGTATTATAACAGCATTGAGTAGTAGTTGCAGAGGCTACATGGTATTCAGAGCCTCAAATATTTGCTGTCTGGCTATTTTAAAAAAGTTTTGTAACCACTGAGTTAAAGAGTTAGTGCAAAACATTTGCTAGATGAGAGCACAGAACTATTATGAATGATCTAATGTCACTGAAATAATTATGTGTATGAACCCAAGAAATAAAATATAAAAATGTATTATTATTATATTGAATGCTTGTGCAGTAAATATGAATAATATATAAGTATATAAAATATGAAATTACCTATACTAATAAGGTATTCCAACATAGAACTGTTTTGTATATATGTAATTTAATTCATACTAAATACGTAATTTTATCTAATTTTAATCTAACATTTTATCAAGCATTTTCTCATATCATTTAAAAATCTTTGAATGCTTCATGGGAATGTAGGACAAGAACATTGTTTCATTCATTTCTATTTCTCTAGCATGTAGAGGCATACCTAGCATATAGTAGATACTCAATACATGTTTGTTGAATGAATGAGTAATGGATGCATTTGAGATTCATTATTATAGGAGCTATACTTTACATGCTGTTCAACTATTGTTAGAAATTTGGCTTATTTCTAATTTTCCATGATTATAAATAACCCTGCAATGGATATTTTTATGAGGTTGATGACTAATGTTTTGGATAAATGTGGCAGTATAACTAGTGAGACAGACATTTGTATTTGGATTATTTCTTTACTCATGCCACGTCATTGTACTTCTGCATATCTATCTTGGTCTGAGGGCATGGCTTGTTTAAAGGTTAATATTGTGAGGGTTTGATAGCCCAAGTTTGAACTCTAGTTTCTCAATGTATTAGCTATGTAATCTTGGCAAGTAACTTCACCTCTATGAGTGTAACATTTCTCATCTGTAAAATGGGAGTGAGGTAATCAATGCCAGGTGTTCACAGTGTCTAAATAAATGTTAGCTATTTAAACATTGTTGTTAATATAAGGTTTGACTACTTTATACTTTTTAATGGACTGAATGTTTTTGTATCTCCACAAATTCATATATTGAAATTCTAACCTCCAATGTGACAGTAGTAGGAGGTGGGTTCTTTGGGAGTTAATTAGGTCATGAAGGTGAAGCCCTTATGAGTGGTATTAGTATCCTTATCTCTGTGACAATCTAGAAGGGTGGAGTGGGGAGGGAAATGGGAGGGAGGTTCCGGAGGGAGGGGACATGGATGTAAAGAGGGATGATTCTTGTTGATGTATGACAGAAAACCACAAAATTCTGTAAAACAATTATCCTTCAATTAAAATTTTTTTTAAGAGAAAGGAAAAAGAAAACAGATTCCAGAGCACTCTCTCACCCACTTTCTATCATGTGAGGATACAGTAAGAAGTTGGTAGTCTGCAGCCTGGAAGAGAATACTCATGAGAAACTGACCTTGATCTCAGACTTTTAACCTCCAGAACTGTGTGAAATAAATAAGCCCACCCAGTCTATGGTATTTCCCTATAGCATCCTGAACTCAAAAATAGAAACAAAACAAAACAAAACAAAAAAGAACAGGAATTTGTACTGAGATTTGGAGGGTGTTGCTATAATGAACACCTGAAAATGTGGACGTGGCTTTGGAAGTAGATAATGGACAGAGGCTGGAAAAGTTTTGAGGTGCAAGATATAGAAAGCCTAGATTGCTGTGAATAGAATTTTAAGGGTGATTCTGGAAAGAGCTATGAAAGAAGAGAAGGGTAGAGAAAGCCTCAGTATTCTTAGAGAATACCTAAGTAATCATGCATGAAATACTGGTAGAATATAGATGGTAGAGTCCATTTTGATGAAGTCTCAGACAAAAATGAGCAACATATTATTGGAAAATGAAGAAAAGGTGATCCCTGTTATAAAGAGGCAAATACTAGGCTACATTTATTTGTATTCTATTGTTCTGTGAAAGGCAAAGCTTGTAAGCAATGAAACTGAAAGTTCTGTTTATGCAATTTCTAAGTAAGTGTTAAAAGAGAGGTTTGGTTTCCACTGGATATTATACTAAAATGTGAGAGGAAAGAAATGAACATAGTAAAATTTTTATGGAGAAAGAAACCATAACTTAAAGATTTGTCCATATTACAAAACATGAGGAAGCTTATTTGGAAGAAAACACTATAGCACTTCTCAGGTGGTGCAGTGCTAAAGAATCTGCCTGTCAATGCAAAAGTTGCAAATTTTATCCCTGAGTCAGGAATGGGTTTAATCCCTGAGTCAGGGAGATCCCATGGGGTAGAAAATGGCATCTCACTCCAGCATTCTTGCCTGGAAAATTAAATGGACAGAGGAGCCTGGAGGGCTACAGTTCATGGGGTCACAAAGAGTTGGACACCACTGAGAATCTTACATGCTAATGAAGAAATGCTCAAAATTCTGCAAGCCAGGCTTCAGCACTATGTGAACCGTGAACTTCCAGATGTTCAAGCTGGTTTTAGAAAAGGCAGAGGAACCAGAGATCAAACTGCCAACATCTGCTGGATCATCAAAAAAGCAAGAGTTCCAAAAAAAAAAATCTATTTCTGCTTTATTGACTATGCCAAAGCCTTTGACTGTATGGATCACAATGAACTGTGGAAAATTCTGAAAGAGATGGGGATACCAGACCACCTGACCTGCCTCTTGAGAAACCTGTATGCAGGTCAGGAAGCAACAGTTAGAACTGGACATGGAACAACAGACTGGTTTCAAATAGGAAAAGGAGTACGTCAAGGCTGTATATTGTCACCCTGCTTATTTAACTTCTATGCAGAGTACATCATGAGAAATGCTGGACTGGAAGAAACACAAGCTGGAATCAAGATTGCCGGGAGAAATATCAAT
>SJYX01023217.1:27827-58946 GCA_006410675.1 Oreotragus oreotragus
CAAGAGTCTTCTCCAACACCACAGTTCAAAAGCATCATTCTTTGGCACTCAGCTTTCTTTATAGTCTAACTCTCACATCCATACATGACTACTGGAAAAACCATAGCTTTGACTAAATGGACCCTTGTTGGCAAAGTAATGTTTCAGCTTTTTAATATGCAGTCTAGGTTGGTCATAGCTTTTCTTCCAAGGAGCAAGCATGTTTTAATTTCATTGCTGCAGTAATCATCCCTCCAACTTAGGGACACATGCAGACTGAAAGTGAAGGGCTGGAAAACAATATTTCATGCAAATGAAGACCAAAAGATAGCAGGAGTAGCAATACTCATATCAGATAAAATAGAGTTTGAAATAAAGGCCACAAAAAGAGACAAAGAAGGACACTATGTAATGATTAAAGGATCAATCCAAGAAGAAGATATAACAATTATATATGCACCCAACATAGGAGCCCTGCAATATGTAAGGCAAATGCTAACTATTAACAGGAATACAGTAATAGTGGGAGACTTTAATACCACACTCACACTTATGAATAGATCAACTAAACAGAAAATTAACAAGGAAACACAAACTTTAAATGATACAATGGACCAATTAGACCTAATTGATATCTATAGGATATTTCACCCTAAAACAATGAATTTCACCTTTTTCTCAAGTGCACACGGAACCTTTTCCAGGATAGATCACATCCTGGGCCATAAATCTAGCCTTGGTAAATTCAAAAAAATTGAAACCATCTCAAGCATCTTTTCTGATCACAATGCAGTAAGATTAGATGTCAACTACAGGGAAAAAAAAACTGTTAAAAATACAAACATATAGAAGCTAAAAAACACACTTCTGAATAACCAACAAATCACAGAAGAAATAAAAAAAGAAATAAAAATATGCATAGAAATGAATGAAAATGAAAACAAAACAATGTAAAATCCATGGGATTCAGTAAAAACAGTGCTAAGGGGAAGGTTTAAAGCAATATAAGCTTACCTCAAGAAACAGGAGAAACATCAAATAAATGACCTAACCTTACACCTAAAGCAACTAGAAAAAGAAGAAATGAACTACCCCAGGGTTAGTATAAGGAAAGAAATCATAAAAATTCGGGCAGAAATAAATGCAAAAGAAAAAAAGGGGGGCATAGCCAAAGTTAAGAAAGCTAAATGCTGATTCTTTGAGAAGATAAATAAAATTTACAAACCATTAGCCAGAGTTATCAAATTATAAAGGAAGAGTCAAATCAACAAAATTAGAAATGAAAATGGAGAAATCACAAGAGACAACACAGAAATACAAAGGAACATAAGAGACTACTATCAGCAACTATATGCCAATAAAATGGACAACTTGAAAGAAATGGACAAATTCTTAGAAAAGTACAACTTTGCAAAATTGAACTGGAAAAAAATAGAAAATCTTAACAGACAGATCGCAAGCATAGAAATCAAAACTGTAATCAGAAATCTTCCAACAAACAAAAGCCCAGGACCAAATGGCTTCACAGCTATATTTTACCAAAAATTTAGAGAAGAGCTAACACCTATCCTACCCAAACTCTTCCAGAAAATTGGAGAGGAAAGTGAACTTCCAAACTCATTCTATGAGGCCACCATCACCCTAATACCAAAACCAGACAAAGATACCACACAAAAAGAAAACTACAGGCAAATATCACTGATGAACATAGATGCAAAATATTTAACAAAGTTCTAGCAAACAGAATCCAATGACATATTAAAAAGATCATACATCATGATCAAATGGGCTTTATCCCAGGGATGCAAGGATTCTTCAATATTTGCAAATCAATCAATGTAATACACCAGATTAACAAATTAAAAGATTAAAAACCATATGATTTTCTCAGTAGATGCAGATAAAGCCTTTGACAAAATTTAACATCTATTTATGATAAAAACCCTCCATGAGGAATAGAAAGAACATACCTCAAAATAATAAAAGCTATATATGACAAACCCACAGCAAACATTATCCTCAATGGTGAAAAATTGAAAGCAGTTCCCCTAAAGTCAGGAACAAGACAAGGGTGCCCATTCTCACCACTACTATGCAACATAGTTTTGGAAGTTTTAGCCACAGCAATCAGAGAAGAAAAAGAATCCAGATTAGAAAAGAAGAAGTAAAACTCTCACTGTTTGCAGATGACATGATCCTTTACATAGAAAATCCTAAAGACTCCACCAGAAGATTACTAGAGCTAATCAATGAATGCAGTAAATTTTCAGGATATAAAATTAACACAGAGAATTCCATTGCATTCCTATACACTAACAATGAGAAAACAGATAAATTAAGGAAACAATTCCATTCACCATTGCAATGAAAATAGTTAAATACTTAGAGATGTATCTACCTAAAGATATAAAAGACCTATATATAGAAAACTATAAAACACTGATGGAAGAAATGAAAGAGGACACTAATAGATGGAGAAATATACCATGTTCATGGATTCCAGGAATCAACATAGTGAAAATGAGTATACTGCCCAAAGCAATCTATAGATTTAATGCAATCTCTGTCAAGCTACCAATGGTATTTTTTGCAGAACTAGAACAAATTATTTCATAATTTGTATGGAAATACAAAAAACCTGGAATAGCCAAAGCAATCTTGAGAAAGAAGAATGGAACTGGAAGAATCAACCTGCCTTAGTTCAGGCTATACTACAAAGCTACAGTCATCAAGACAGTATGGTACTGGCACAAAGACAGAAATATAGATCAATGGAACAAAATAGAAAGCCCAGAGATAAATCCACACACCTATGGACACCTTATCTTTGACAGAGGAGAGAAGAATATACAATGTAGAAAAGACAATCTCTTTAAGAATTGCTGGGAAAACTGGTCAACCACTGGTAAATGAATGAAACTAGAATACTTTCTAACACCATACAAAAAAATAAACTCAAAATGGTTTAAAGATCTAAATGTAAGACCAAAAACCATAAAATTCCTAGAGGAAAATATAGTGAAAACACTCTGATGTAAATCATAGCAGGATCCTCTATGACCCACCTCCCAGGGTTATGTAAATAAAAGCAAAATTAAACAAATGGAACCTAATTAAACTTAAAAGCTTTTTCACAACGAAGGAAACTATAAGCAAGGTGAAAAGACAGCCTTCAGAATGGGAGAAAATAATAGCAAATGAAGCAGCTGACAAAGAATTAATCTCAAAAATATACAGACAATTCCTTCATCAGTTCAGTTCAGTTCAATCGCTCAGTCGTGTCCGACTATTTGCGACCTCATGAATTGCAGCATGCCAGGCCTCCCTATCCATCACCATCTCCCGGAGTTCACTCAGACTCACGTCCATCGAGTCCATGATGCCATCCAGCCATCTCATCCTCGGTCGTCCCCTTCTCCTCCTGCCCCCAATCCCTCCCAGCATCAGAGTCTTTTCCAATGAGTCAACTCTTCTCATGAGGTGGCCAAAGTACTGGAGTTTCAGCTTTAGCATCATTCCTTCCAAAGAAATCCCAGGGTTGATCTTCAGAATGGACTGGTTGGATCTCCTTGCAGTCCAAGGGACTCTCAAGAGTCTTCTACAACACCACAGTTCAAAAGCATAGATTCTTCGGCGCTCAGCTTTCTTCACAGTCCAACTTTCACATCCATACATGACCACAGGAAAAACCATAGCCTTGACTAGGCGGACCTTAGTCGGCAAAGTAATGTCTCTGCTTTTGAATATACTATCCAGGTTGGTCATAACTTTTCTTCCAAGGAGTAAGCGTCTTTTAATTTCATGGCTGCAGTCACCATCTGCAGTGATTTTGGAGCCCAAAAAAATAAAGTCTGACACTGTTTCCACTGTTTCCCCATCTATTTCCCATGAAGTGATGGGACCGGATGCCATGATCTTCGTTTTCTGAATGTTGAGCTTTAAGCCAACTTTTTCGCTCTCCTCCTTCACTTTCATCAAGAGGCTTTTTAGCTCCTCCTCACTTTCTGCCATAAGGGTGGTGTCATCAGCATATCTGAGGTTATTGATATTTCTCCCGGCAATCTTGATTCCAGCTTGTGTTTCTTCCAGTCCAGCGTTTCTCATGATGTACTCTGCATATAAGTTAAATAAGCAGGGAGACAATATACAGCCTTGACGTACTCCTTTTCCTATTTGGAACCAGTCTGTTGTTCCATGTCCAGTTCTAACTGTTGCTTCCTGACCTGCATACAGATTTCTCAAGAGGCAGGTTAGGTGGTCTGGTATTCCCATCTCTTTCAGAATTTTCCACAGTTTATTGTGATCCACACAGTCAAAGGCTTTGGCATAGTCAATAAAGCAGAAATAGATGTTTTTCTGGAACTCTCTTGCTTTTTCCATGATCCAGCGGATGTTGGCAATTTGATCTCTGGTTCCTCTGCCTGTTCTAAAACCAGCTTGAACATCAGGGAGTTCACGGTTCACATATTGCTGAAGCCTGGCTTGGAGAATTTTGAGCATTACTTTACTAGCGTGTGAGATGAGTGCAATTGTGCGGTAGTTTGAGCATTCTTTGGCATTGCCTTTCTTTGGAATTGGAATGAAAACTGACCTTTTCCAGTCCTGTGGCCACTGCTGAGTTTTCCAAATTTGCTGGCATATTGAGTGCAGCACTTTCACAGCATCATCTTCCAGGATTTGAAACAGCTCAACGGGAATTCCATCACCTCCACTAGCTTTGTTCTTAGTGATGCTTTCTAAGGCCCACTTGACTTCACATTCCAAGATGTCTGGCTCTAGATTAGTGATCACATCCTCATGATTATCTGGGTCGTGAAGATCTTTTCTGTACAGTTCTTCTGTGTATTCTTGCCACCTCTTCTTAATATCTTCTGCTTCTGTTAGGTCCATACCATTTCTATCCTTTATCGAGCCCATCTTTGCATGAAATGTTCCCTTGGTATCTCCAATTCTCTTGAAGAGATCTCTAGTCTTTCCCATTCTGTTGTTTTCCTCTATCTCTTTGCATTGATTGCTGAAGAAGGCTTTCTTATCTCTTCTTGCTATTCTTTGGAACTCTGCATTCAGATGCTTATATCTTTTCTTTTCTCCTTTGCTTTTCGCCTCTCTTCTTTTCAGTGCTATTTGTAAGGCTTCTCCAGACAGCCATTTTGCTTTTTTGCATTTCTTTTCCATGGGGATGGTCTTGATCCCTGTCTCCTGTACAATGTCACGAACCTCATTCCATAGTTCATCAGGAACTCTGTCTATCAGATCTAGGCCCTTAAATCTATTTCTCACTTCCACTGTATAATCATAAGGGATTTGATTTAGGTCATACCTGAATGGTCTAGCGGTTTTCCCTACTTTCTTCAATTTAAGTCTGAATTTGGAAATAAGGAGTTCATGATCTGAGCCACAGTCAGCTCCTGGTCTTGTTTTTGTTGACTGTATAGAGCTTCTCCATCTTTGGCTGCAAAGAATATAATCAATCTGATTTCGGTGTTGACCATCTGGTGATGTCCATGTGTAGAGTCTTCTCTTGTGTTGCTGGAAGAGGGTGTTTGCTATGACCAGTGCATTTTCTTGGCAAAACTCTATTAGTCTTTGCCCTGCTTCATTCCGCATTCCAAGGCCAAATTTGCCTGTTACTCCAGGTGTTTCTTGACTTCCTACTTTAGCATTCCAGTCCCCTATAATGAAAAGGACATCTTTTTTGGGTGTTAGTTCTAAAAGGTCTTGTAGGTCTTCATAAAACCGTTCAACTTCAGCTTCTTCAGCATTACTGGTTGGGGCATAGACTTGGATAACTGTGATATTGAATGGTTTGCCTTGGAAACGAACAGAGATCATTCTGTCATTTTTGAGATTGCATCCAAGTACTGCATTTCGGACTCTTTTGTTGACCATGATGGCTACTCCATTTCTTCTGAGGGAATCCTGCCCACAGTAGTAGATATAATGGTCATCTGAGTTAAATTCACCCATTCCAGTCCATTTTAGTTTGCTGATTCCTAGAATGTCGACGTTCACCCTTGCCATCTCTTGTTTTACCACTTCCAATTTGCCTTGACTCATGGACCTGACATTCCAGGTTCCTATGCAATATTGTTCTTTACAGCATCGGATCTTGCTTTTATCACCAGTCATATGCACAACTGGGTATTGTTTTTGCTTTGGCTCCATCTCTTCATTCTTTCTGGAGTTATTTCTCCACTGATCTCCAGTAGCATATTGGGCACCTAATGACCTGGGGAGATTCTCTTTTGATATCCTATCAATTTGCCTTTCCATACTGTTCATGGGGTTCTCAAGGCGAGAATACTGAAGTGGCTTGCCATGAAAAATAAGTGACCTATTCAAAAAATGAGCCAAAGAACTAAACGACATTTCTCCAAAGAAAACATACAGATGGCTAACAAACACTTGAAAATATGCTCAACATCACTCATTATCAGAGAAATGCAAATCAAAACCACTATGAGGTACCATCTCATGTCAGTCAGAATGGCTGCTATCCAAAAGTCTATAAACAATAAATGCTGGAGAGGGTACAGAGAAAAAGGAATCCTCTTACACTGTTGGAGGGCATGCAATCTAGTACAGCCACTATGGAGAAAAGTGTGGAGATTCCTTCAAAAACTGGAAATAGAACTGCCATATGATCCAACAATTCCACTGCTGGGTATACACACCGAGGAAACCAGAATTGGAAGAGACACATGTACCCCAATTTTTATCACAGTACTGTTTACCATAGCCAGGGCATGGAAGCGACCTAGATGTCCATTGGCAGACAAATGGATAAGAAAGCTGTGATACATATACACAATGGAATATTGTTCAGCTATTAAAAAGAATGCATTTGAATCAGTTCTAATGAGGTGGATGAAACTGGAGCCTATTATACAGAGTGAAGTAATTCAGCAAGAAAAATACCAATACAGTAGATTAACACACATATATGTGGAATTTCAGTTCAGTTCATTTGCTCAGTTGTGTCCTACTCTTTGGGACCCCATGAGTCGCANAATGCATTTGAATCAGTTCTAATGAGGTGGATGAAACTGGAGCCTATTATACAGAGTGAAGTAATTCAGCAAGAAAAATACCAATACAGTAGATTAACACACATATATGTGGAATTTCAGTTCAGTTCATTTGCTCAGTTGTGTCCTACTCTTTGGGACCCCATGAGTCGCAGCACACCAGGCCTCCCTGTCCATCACCGAAAGATGGTAATGATGACCCTATATTTGAGACAGCGAAAGAGACACAGATGTAAAGGACAGACTTTTGCACTCTGTGGGAGAAGGCGAGGGTGGGATGATTGAGAGAATAGTATTGAAACATGTATGTTATCATATGTGAAGTAGATCGCCAGTCCAGGTTCAATGCATGAGACAGGGTGCTCAGGGCTGGTGCGCTGGGATGACCCTGAGGGATGGGATGGGAAGAGAGGTGGGAGGGGGGTTCAGGATGGGGAACGCATGTACACCCATAGCTGATTCATGTGAATGTATGGCAAGAACCACTACAATATTATAAAGTAATTAGCCTCCAATTAAAATTAAAAAAAAAAAAAAAAAAAGAAAAAAGACAGCAGAAAATACAGCCAAAGAGCCTTATTCTCAAAATTTAAGATCACATGGAACTTGCCTTGTTAGATTTTTGGCTTGCTTGGGACCTATCACTCTGTCTTCTTGCCTTTTTCCCTTTTGGAGTGGGAATGTCTATCTTAGGCATGTACCATCATTGTATTTTGGAAGCATATACCTTGTTTGTTTTCACAGATTGACAGCTAGAGAGCAATTTTGCCTCCATACAATTTGTACCTTGAGTCTCACCCATATTTGATTTAGATATTTAGATAAAATTTGAACTTTTGATCTAGGAGTTAATGCTGGAATGAGTTAAGACTTGTAGGGCTGTGGGAATTGATTTAATATATTTTACATAAAAGAAGGATGTGGATTTTGTCAAGCAGTATTGGAGCTTCAGCTTCAACATCAGTCCTTCCAGTGAACACCCAGGACTAATCTCCTTTACGATGGACTGATTATATCTCCTTGCAGTCCAAGGGACTCTCAGGAATCTTCTCCAACACCACAGTAATCAGTAGCATTAACCCCATTGTAGATACCAGCTGAGCAACAGAGATGGTAATGATTTCTAGGGAATGTCTGAAGCTTTTCTGAACAGTTTTTTCCTTTGTTGATCAGCCTTTAGGTCTCACAGTCTATATATAACAGAGACAAGTGAGAGGAAGTGTCTGACTTCCTGACTATGACATTTGTCAGTGCTTTAGAGTATGACATGTATACTTTCAACTGGCATTGCCTGACCTTTTCTCTATCTCTATGGCCCAGTAACTAGAGGAAATTCTAAGTATTTAGGTAGTGGCTGTCTGCTTCAGGTTTGACATTTAGTTATTGGCTATGAGGTCTTGAAAAAATTACTTGAGTCTCTGTTTTCCTCATTTGTAAAGTAGAGAGTATAATCTACTTCCCAGAATTGTGAGGAGTAAATTATATAAATAAATATATCAGAGGATTTATATAAATCCTTTTTCTCAGCTTCTGGCGATCCTACTAGGAAGGTGGAGAACCTAATTTTTGGAGAAAGATGTTAGTTTGAAATTATTGCCTGAGTTTACTACAAAATGAAAAGGTAAAAAAAGTCAATGTTTAAAGGGACCTTAGGAAGCATCTAGTTCAGTTAATCTTAATATAGCCTTGTATCAGAATTACCTGGAAAGCATGTTGATCCAGAGCCTGAGAACCCATCTTAGGTGAAATGAATCAGTTTGTTTATTTGTGCGTGGAGAAAGAAAAAGCAGCGTTTTTAAGTCTCAGACTGCAAATCAAATTTCTAATCTCGTCATTGTAATATATTTGACATAAGTCCTTTGCAGACCAAGCAGACTGATTTAAAATCAAACTTGCAAGTAGAAGTTCCATCAGCCACCCATTACTGCTTTATAGGATCATAGGACTCAGGAAGTTCTACATTGTCTATTCCCCCTAGCCCCCATACTTATATTCAACGTGAATGTTATTAATTGCTAACAACTCATAGGTAATCATAAATCTGATTGGGATAAAGTAGGGCTTAAGAAATAGTCTCTTGAGGATTTTTGTTAGTGTTTTTCTATAAAATCAGTTAGACCATCTTTTTAGATTGTGAAGGTCAGTTGTTTTAGGGTCCTGAAATTCAGCTATCCTAAAAGAAGAGGGATGCCCTAAATGAAAAAGAAAAATATCAATATAAAATTTAAAATTATTTAAGTTTTATTTTTATTGAAGTATAGTCAATTTACAGTGTTGTATTAATTTCTGGTATACAGCAAAGGATTGTGTTATATATGTGTATATATATATATAATCTTTTTCATATTCTTTTTCCATTATGGTTTATTATAAGAAATTGAGTATATTAACAGTTCACTGTTGTATGCAGTAGGACCTTGTCGTTTAATACAAAAGTTTCTACTACAGGAAAGAGATGTGAATTGAACCCTGAGGGTCCAGTGATTTCTAACTGGTCAATAGTAGACATTTATTATTGATTACAGAGTGTCACTCATTAGAGTTTCTTGAAGCTCTCAAGGTAGGATGCTAGTCCTCTAGGTGACATTGTCCACAGTCCTGGCAGTCTTTCCTATAAGGGCATATATGAATTGAACACTTTACCAGACTTCCTTAACTCAGATAGTGATTTGTCCAGGGAAAATTTTAGCCCAATGCATGGTCTGCAATGGTGGCAAGCACTTAGAGATTTATATCAAGTCATCAGATTTTAGTTCATAGATCTTCTTCAGATCGTGGGGAAAGGGTCAATTGCATGGTGACCTGGAATCCTTATAGGGATCTGGATCATCAAGTCTCAGGTCTCTCTGATTCCAGGTCAGATGAGAAGGGGAAATTTAGGATTGCTAGTTTGGCGAATTATAACTAGATATTGGAAGAAACGGAAGGGATTGAAGATATGCTACGTATAAGCTCGGTAAAGGAACAGGATCCAGTTCAATTTACAGATGGATACCAAAACAGTTTTTTTTTTACAGAAGGGGAGCAAGTCACTTAAATCTCAACCAGACAGGTCTGAGTGTGCATCCTTACAGGTTACCCTCCATTAACAAGAGGTACAAATGTTCAGCTAGCTCAAAGACAAAGAATAGGGCAAACTTCCGATAATCCAAAAGGATGTGATCACATAATTGCTGATAATAGTCTCTTATGATCCTTTCGGAGAAGGCGATGGCATCCCACTCCAGCACTGTTGCCTGTAAAGTCCCATGGATGGAGGAGCCTGGTAGGCTGCAGTCCATGGGGTCGCTAAGAGTCAGACACGACTGAGTGACTTCACTTTCACTATTCACTTTCATGCATTAGAGAAGGAAATGGCAACCCACTCCAGTATTCTTGCCTGGAAAATCCCAGGGATGGGGGAGCCTGGCAGGCTGCCATCTATGGAGTCACACAGAGTCGGACATGACTGAAGCAACTTAGCAGCAGCAGTAGCAGTAAGATCCTTGTATTTCTGTGTTGTCTGTTGTGATCTTTCCATTTTCATTTCTAATTTTATTGATTTGATTTTTCTCTCTTTGTTTCCTGATGAGTCTGGCTAATGGTTTGTCAATTTTATTTATCCTTTCAAAGAACCAGCTTTTTACCAGAACTAATCAATGAATATAGTAACTGTCTCTTATACACATCTGGTCCTGAAATTCAGCTATCCTAAAAGAAGAGGGATGCCCTAAATGAAAAAGAAAAATATCAATATAAAATTTAAAATTATTTAAGTTTTATTTTTATTGAAGTATAGTCAATTTACAGTGTTGTATTAATTTCTGGTATACAGCAAAGGATTGTGTTATATATGTGTATATATATATATAATCTTTTTCATATTCTTTTTCCATTATGGTTTATTATAAGAAATTGAGTATATTAACAGTTCACTGTTGTATGCAGTAGGACCTTGTCGTTTAATACAAAAGTTTCTACTACAGGAAAGAGATGTGAATTGAACCCTGAGGGTCCAGTGATTTCTAACTGGTCAATAGTAGACATTTATTATTGATTACAGAGTGTCACTCATTAGAGTTTCTTGAAGCTCTCAAGGTAGGATGCTAGTCCTCTAGGTGACATTGTCCACAGTCCTGGCAGTCTTTCCTATAAGGGCATATATGAATTGAACACTTTACCAGACTTCCTTAACTCAGATAGTGATTTGTCCAGGGAAAATTTTAGCCCAATGCATGGTCTGCAATGGTGGCAAGCACTTAGAGATTTATATCAAGTCATCAGATTTTAGTTCATAGATCTTCTTCAGATCGTGGGGAAAGGGTCAATTGCATGGTGACCTGGAATCCTTATAGGGATCTGGATCATCAAGTCTCAGGTCTCTCTGATTCCAGGTCAGATGAGAAGGGGAAATTTAGGATTGCTAGTTTGGCGAATTATAACTAGATATTGGAAGAAACGGAAGGGATTGAAGATATGCTACGTATAAGCTCGGTAAAGGAACAGGATCCAGTTCAATTTACAGATGGATACCAAAACAGTTTTTTTTTTACAGAAGGGGAGCAAGTCACTTAAATCTCAACCAGACAGGTCTGAGTGTGCATCCTTACAGGTTACCCTCCATTAACAAGAGGTACAAATGTTCAGCTAGCTCAAAGACAAAGAATAGGGCAAACTTCCGATAATCCAAAAGGATGTGATCACATAATTGCTGATAATAGTCTCTTATGATCCTTTCGGAGAAGGCGATGGCATCCCACTCCAGCACTGTTGCCTGTAAAGTCCCATGGATGGAGGAGCCTGGTAGGCTGCAGTCCATGGGGTCGCTAAGAGTCAGACACGACTGAGTGACTTCACTTTCACTATTCACTTTCATGCATTAGAGAAGGAAATGGCAACCCACTCCAGTATTCTTGCCTGGAAAATCCCAGGGATGGGGGAGCCTGGCAGGCTGCCATCTATGGAGTCACACAGAGTCGGACATGACTGAAGCAACTTAGCAGCAGCAGTAGCAGTAAGATCCTTGTATTTCTGTGTTGTCTGTTGTGATCTTTCCATTTTCATTTCTAATTTTATTGATTTGATTTTTCTCTCTTTGTTTCCTGATGAGTCTGGCTAATGGTTTGTCAATTTTATTTATCCTTTCAAAGAACCAGCTTTTTACCAGAACTAATCAATGAATATAGTAACTGTCTCTTATACACATCTGGTCCTGAAATTCAGCTATCCTAAAAGAAGAGGGATGCCCTAAATGAAAAAGAAAAATATCAATATAAAATTTAAAATTATTTAAGTTTTATTTTTATTGAAGTATAGTCAATTTACAGTGTTGTATTAATTTCTGGTATACAGCAAAGGATTGTGTTATATATGTGTATATATATATATAATCTTTTTCATATTCTTTTTCCATTATGGTTTATTATAAGAAATTGAGTATATTAACAGTTCACTGTTGTATGCAGTAGGACCTTGTCGTTTAATACAAAAGTTTCTACTACAGGAAAGAGATGTGAATTGAACCCTGAGGGTCCAGTGATTTCTAACTGGTCAATAGTAGACATTTATTATTGATTACAGAGTGTCACTCATTAGAGTTTCTTGAAGCTCTCAAGGTAGGATGCTAGTCCTCTAGGTGACATTGTCCACAGTCCTGGCAGTCTTTCCTATAAGGGCATATATGAATTGAACACTTTACCAGACTTCCTTAACTCAGATAGTGATTTGTCCAGGGAAAATTTTAGCCCAATGCATGGTCTGCAATGGTGGCAAGCACTTAGAGATTTATATCAAGTCATCAGATTTTAGTTCATAGATCTTCTTCAGATCGTGGGGAAAGGGTCAATTGCATGGTGACCTGGAATCCTTATAGGGATCTGGATCATCAAGTCTCAGGTCTCTCTGATTCCAGGTCAGATGAGAAGGGGAAATTTAGGATTGCTAGTTTGGCGAATTATAACTAGATATTGGAAGAAACGGAAGGGATTGAAGATATGCTACGTATAAGCTCGGTAAAGGAACAGGATCCAGTTCAATTTACAGATGGATACCAAAACAGTTTTTTTTTTACAGAAGGGGAGCAAGTCACTTAAATCTCAACCAGACAGGTCTGAGTGTGCATCCTTACAGGTTACCCTCCATTAACAAGAGGTACAAATGTTCAGCTAGCTCAAAGACAAAGAATAGGGCAAACTTCCGATAATCCAAAAGGATGTGATCACATAATTGCTGATAATAGTCTCTTATGATCCTTTCGGAGAAGGCGATGGCATCCCACTCCAGCACTGTTGCCTGTAAAGTCCCATGGATGGAGGAGCCTGGTAGGCTGCAGTCCATGGGGTCGCTAAGAGTCAGACACGACTGAGTGACTTCACTTTCACTATTCACTTTCATGCATTAGAGAAGGAAATGGCAACCCACTCCAGTATTCTTGCCTGGAAAATCCCAGGGATGGGGGAGCCTGGCAGGCTGCCATCTATGGAGTCACACAGAGTCGGACATGACTGAAGCAACTTAGCAGCAGCAGTAGCAGTAAGATCCTTGTATTTCTGTGTTGTCTGTTGTGATCTTTCCATTTTCATTTCTAATTTTATTGATTTGATTTTTCTCTCTTTGTTTCCTGATGAGTCTGGCTAATGGTTTGTCAATTTTATTTATCCTTTCAAAGAACCAGCTTTTTACCAGAACTAATCAATGAATATAGTAACTGTCTCTTATACACATCTGGTCCTGAAATTCAGCTATCCTAAAAGAAGAGGGATGCCCTAAATGAAAAAGAAAAATATCAATATAAAATTTAAAATTATTTAAGTTTTATTTTTATTGAAGTATAGTCAATTTACAGTGTTGTATTAATTTCTGGTATACAGCAAAGGATTGTGTTATATATGTGTATATATATATATAATCTTTTTCATATTCTTTTTCCATTATGGTTTATTATAAGAAATTGAGTATATTAACAGTTCACTGTTGTATGCAGTAGGACCTTGTCGTTTAATACAAAAGTTTCTACTACAGGAAAGAGATGTGAATTGAACCCTGAGGGTCCAGTGATTTCTAACTGGTCAATAGTAGACATTTATTATTGATTACAGAGTGTCACTCATTAGAGTTTCTTGAAGCTCTCAAGGTAGGATGCTAGTCCTCTAGGTGACATTGTCCACAGTCCTGGCAGTCTTTCCTATAAGGGCATATATGAATTGAACACTTTACCAGACTTCCTTAACTCAGATAGTGATTTGTCCAGGGAAAATTTTAGCCCAATGCATGGTCTGCAATGGTGGCAAGCACTTAGAGATTTATATCAAGTCATCAGATTTTAGTTCATAGATCTTCTTCAGATCGTGGGGAAAGGGTCAATTGCATGGTGACCTGGAATCCTTATAGGGATCTGGATCATCAAGTCTCAGGTCTCTCTGATTCCAGGTCAGATGAGAAGGGGAAATTTAGGATTGCTAGTTTGGCGAATTATAACTAGATATTGGAAGAAACGGAAGGGATTGAAGATATGCTACGTATAAGCTCGGTAAAGGAACAGGATCCAGTTCAATTTACAGATGGATACCAAAACAGTTTTTTTTTTACAGAAGGGGAGCAAGTCACTTAAATCTCAACCAGACAGGTCTGAGTGTGCATCCTTACAGGTTACCCTCCATTAACAAGAGGTACAAATGTTCAGCTAGCTCAAAGACAAAGAATAGGGCAAACTTCCGATAATCCAAAAGGATGTGATCACATAATTGCTGATAATAGTCTCTTATGATCCTTTCGGAGAAGGCGATGGCATCCCACTCCAGCACTGTTGCCTGTAAAGTCCCATGGATGGAGGAGCCTGGTAGGCTGCAGTCCATGGGGTCGCTAAGAGTCAGACACGACTGAGTGACTTCACTTTCACTATTCACTTTCATGCATTAGAGAAGGAAATGGCAACCCACTCCAGTATTCTTGCCTGGAAAATCCCAGGGATGGGGGAGCCTGGCAGGCTGCCATCTATGGAGTCACACAGAGTCGGACATGACTGAAGCAACTTAGCAGCAGCAGTAGCAGTAAGATCCTTGTATTTCTGTGTTGTCTGTTGTGATCTTTCCATTTTCATTTCTAATTTTATTGATTTGATTTTTCTCTCTTTGTTTCCTGATGAGTCTGGCTAATGGTTTGTCAATTTTATTTATCCTTTCAAAGAACCAGCTTTTTACCAGAACTAATCAATGAATATAGTAACTGTCTCTTATACACATCTGGTCCTGAAATTCAGCTATCCTAAAAGAAGAGGGATGCCCTAAATGAAAAAGAAAAATATCAATATAAAATTTAAAATTATTTAAGTTTTATTTTTATTGAAGTATAGTCAATTTACAGTGTTGTATTAATTTCTGGTATACAGCAAAGGATTGTGTTATATATGTGTATATATATATATAATCTTTTTCATATTCTTTTTCCATTATGGTTTATTATAAGAAATTGAGTATATTAACAGTTCACTGTTGTATGCAGTAGGACCTTGTCGTTTAATACAAAAGTTTCTACTACAGGAAAGAGATGTGAATTGAACCCTGAGGGTCCAGTGATTTCTAACTGGTCAATAGTAGACATTTATTATTGATTACAGAGTGTCACTCATTAGAGTTTCTTGAAGCTCTCAAGGTAGGATGCTAGTCCTCTAGGTGACATTGTCCACAGTCCTGGCAGTCTTTCCTATAAGGGCATATATGAATTGAACACTTTACCAGACTTCCTTAACTCAGATAGTGATTTGTCCAGGGAAAATTTTAGCCCAATGCATGGTCTGCAATGGTGGCAAGCACTTAGAGATTTATATCAAGTCATCAGATTTTAGTTCATAGATCTTCTTCAGATCGTGGGGAAAGGGTCAATTGCATGGTGACCTGGAATCCTTATAGGGATCTGGATCATCAAGTCTCAGGTCTCTCTGATTCCAGGTCAGATGAGAAGGGGAAATTTAGGATTGCTAGTTTGGCGAATTATAACTAGATATTGGAAGAAACGGAAGGGATTGAAGATATGCTACGTATAAGCTCGGTAAAGGAACAGGATCCAGTTCAATTTACAGATGGATACCAAAACAGTTTTTTTTTTACAGAAGGGGAGCAAGTCACTTAAATCTCAACCAGACAGGTCTGAGTGTGCATCCTTACAGGTTACCCTCCATTAACAAGAGGTACAAATGTTCAGCTAGCTCAAAGACAAAGAATAGGGCAAACTTCCGATAATCCAAAAGGATGTGATCACATAATTGCTGATAATAGTCTCTTATGATCCTTTCGGAGAAGGCGATGGCATCCCACTCCAGCACTGTTGCCTGTAAAGTCCCATGGATGGAGGAGCCTGGTAGGCTGCAGTCCATGGGGTCGCTAAGAGTCAGACACGACTGAGTGACTTCACTTTCACTATTCACTTTCATGCATTAGAGAAGGAAATGGCAACCCACTCCAGTATTCTTGCCTGGAAAATCCCAGGGATGGGGGAGCCTGGCAGGCTGCCATCTATGGAGTCACACAGAGTCGGACATGACTGAAGCAACTTAGCAGCAGCAGTAGCAGTAAGATCCTTGTATTTCTGTGTTGTCTGTTGTGATCTTTCCATTTTCATTTCTAATTTTATTGATTTGATTTTTCTCTCTTTGTTTCCTGATGAGTCTGGCTAATGGTTTGTCAATTTTATTTATCCTTTCAAAGAACCAGCTTTTTACCAGAACTAATCAATGAATATAGTAACTGTCTCTTATACACATCTGGTCCTGAAATTCAGCTATCCTAAAAGAAGAGGGATGCCCTAAATGAAAAAGAAAAATATCAATATAAAATTTAAAATTATTTAAGTTTTATTTTTATTGAAGTATAGTCAATTTACAGTGTTGTATTAATTTCTGGTATACAGCAAAGGATTGTGTTATATATGTGTATATATATATATAATCTTTTTCATATTCTTTTTCCATTATGGTTTATTATAAGAAATTGAGTATATTAACAGTTCACTGTTGTATGCAGTAGGACCTTGTCGTTTAATACAAAAGTTTCTACTACAGGAAAGAGATGTGAATTGAACCCTGAGGGTCCAGTGATTTCTAACTGGTCAATAGTAGACATTTATTATTGATTACAGAGTGTCACTCATTAGAGTTTCTTGAAGCTCTCAAGGTAGGATGCTAGTCCTCTAGGTGACATTGTCCACAGTCCTGGCAGTCTTTCCTATAAGGGCATATATGAATTGAACACTTTACCAGACTTCCTTAACTCAGATAGTGATTTGTCCAGGGAAAATTTTAGCCCAATGCATGGTCTGCAATGGTGGCAAGCACTTAGAGATTTATATCAAGTCATCAGATTTTAGTTCATAGATCTTCTTCAGATCGTGGGGAAAGGGTCAATTGCATGGTGACCTGGAATCCTTATAGGGATCTGGATCATCAAGTCTCAGGTCTCTCTGATTCCAGGTCAGATGAGAAGGGGAAATTTAGGATTGCTAGTTTGGCGAATTATAACTAGATATTGGAAGAAACGGAAGGGATTGAAGATATGCTACGTATAAGCTCGGTAAAGGAACAGGATCCAGTTCAATTTACAGATGGATACCAAAACAGTTTTTTTTTTACAGAAGGGGAGCAAGTCACTTAAATCTCAACCAGACAGGTCTGAGTGTGCATCCTTACAGGTTACCCTCCATTAACAAGAGGTACAAATGTTCAGCTAGCTCAAAGACAAAGAATAGGGCAAACTTCCGATAATCCAAAAGGATGTGATCACATAATTGCTGATAATAGTCTCTTATGATCCTTTCGGAGAAGGCGATGGCATCCCACTCCAGCACTGTTGCCTGTAAAGTCCCATGGATGGAGGAGCCTGGTAGGCTGCAGTCCATGGGGTCGCTAAGAGTCAGACACGACTGAGTGACTTCACTTTCACTATTCACTTTCATGCATTAGAGAAGGAAATGGCAACCCACTCCAGTATTCTTGCCTGGAAAATCCCAGGGATGGGGGAGCCTGGCAGGCTGCCATCTATGGAGTCACACAGAGTCGGACATGACTGAAGCAACTTAGCAGCAGCAGTAGCAGTAAGATCCTTGTATTTCTGTGTTGTCTGTTGTGATCTTTCCATTTTCATTTCTAATTTTATTGATTTGATTTTTCTCTCTTTGTTTCCTGATGAGTCTGGCTAATGGTTTGTCAATTTTATTTATCCTTTCAAAGAACCAGCTTTTTACCAGAACTAATCAATGAATATAGTAACTGTCTCTTATACACATCTGGTCCTGAAATTCAGCTATCCTAAAAGAAGAGGGATGCCCTAAATGAAAAAGAAAAATATCAATATAAAATTTAAAATTATTTAAGTTTTATTTTTATTGAAGTATAGTCAATTTACAGTGTTGTATTAATTTCTGGTATACAGCAAAGGATTGTGTTATATATGTGTATATATATATATAATCTTTTTCATATTCTTTTTCCATTATGGTTTATTATAAGAAATTGAGTATATTAACAGTTCACTGTTGTATGCAGTAGGACCTTGTCGTTTAATACNAGTCACTCAGTTGTGTTTCTGTCTCTTATACACATCTGGTGGGAGGTAGGAGGGGGGGTTCATGTTTGGGAGTTCGTGTAAAAAAATAAATAAATACAAAAAAAATTAAAAAAAAAAACAAAAAACAAACAAAAAAATGAAGGTTGAATTCATTGGAATTTGTGTATTATAATAGGAATATGGAAATAGAGAAAGTTGAATATTAAAGGCTTCATTTGCTGAGTACCTACTATGTGTAGAAAGGCTTGCATATATTATCTGATTTTCAGAGCAGTTCTTAAGAGATTGAGACTAAGTTAAGGAAATATTTTCAGATACCTTGAAAGATGCCACCAGTAAACTACTAGAGTTCATGAAAGAATTTGGTCAACTTGAAGGATACAAAAGTAATAGAACTCAACAGAAGTCTGTTGTGTTTCCATATACTAAGAACCAATTATCAGAAAGAGAAATGAAGGAGATAATCCCATTGAAACTATTACATCAAAAATAATAAAATACCTAGGGATACAGACCTGTCTAAGGATGTGAAAGACCTGTACATGGAAGACAATAAGACACTGATGAAAGAAAATGAAGATGGCACAATTGAAAAGATATGCATCGTAAAAATTAAATAATCAAAATAAGCATACTACCCAAGACAATCTAAAGATTCAGTGAAATTGCTGTTAAAATACCAGGGACATTTTTCACAGAACTAGAATAAATAAATTTAAAATTTGTGTGGAAACACAAAAGATTCCAAATAACCAAAAGAATCTTTAGAAAGAAGAAAGCTGAAGGAATTGTACTCTCAGGCTTCAGACTATATAAAAGACTGGAGTGCTGCAGTTCATGTGATCACAGAGTTGGACATGACTTAGTGACTGACCAACAGAAACAGTTATAGAAAAAAAATACGATATTGCATTAAAAACAGACAAATAGATCAATGGACCATTATAGAGCATCTTGGGAAGAAAAACCACACACTTATGATCAATGAATGTTGTCAAAGGAGGCCAGATATAAAATGAAGAAAAAAATCTCTTTAATAAATGGCACTGGGAAAACTGGACAGCTTCATGTAGAAGAATGAAATTCTCTACCACCATATACAAAAATAAACTCACAACAGATTAAAGCCATAAATGTAAGACAGAAAACATAAAACTACTTGTTTTTCAGTCACAAAATGTTTTCTGACTCTTTGCAACCCCATGAGATGCAGCACATTATACTTCCTTATCCTTTACTATCTCCCAGAGTTTGCTCAGATTCATGTCCACTGAGTCAGTGTTGCTATCGAACTGTCTCATCCTCTGTCTCCTTCTCCTCGGACCCTCAGTCCTTTCTAGCATCAGGGTCTTTTCCAAAGAATCAGCTCTTCACATCAGAAGAACAAAGTATTGGAGCTTCAGCATAATTTCAGTTCTGTTCAGTCACTCAGTCGTGTCCAACTCTTTGAGACCCCATGTACTGCAACACGCCAGGCTTGCCTGTCACCAACTCCCAGAGCTTGCTCAAATTTAAGTCCATCTAGTTAGTGATGCCATCCAACCATCTCATGCTCTGTCATCCCCCTGTCGTCCTGCCTTCAATCTTTCCTAGCATCAGTGTCTTTCCCAATGAATCTGTTCTTCACATCAGGTGGTCAAAGTACTGGTGCTTCAGTTCCAGCATCATTTTCCAATAAATATTCAAGGTTGATTTCCTTTAGGATTCACTGGTTGGATCTCCTGGCAGTCCAAGGGAGTCTTATTAAACAACAGAGTTTAAAAGCATCAATTCTTTGGCGTTCATCTTTCTTTATAGTCCAACTTTCACATCCATACATGACTACTGGAAAAATCATAGCTTTGACTAGACAGACTTTTGTCAGGAAAGTAATGTCTCTGCTTTTTGATATGCTGTCTAGGTTCATCATGGTTTTTCTTCCAAGTAGCAAGCGTCTTTTAATTTCATGGCTGCAGTCACCATCTACAGTGATTTTGGAGCCCAAGAAATAAAATCTCTCACTGTTTCCATTGTTTCCCCATCTATTTGCCATGAAGTGATGGGCCTGGATGCCATGGTCTTAGTTTTTTTAATGTTGAGTTTTAAGCTAACTGTTTCATTCTCCTCTTTCACTTTCATCAAGAGGGTCTTTAGTTCCTCTTCATTTTCTGCCATAAGGATGGTGTCATCTGCATATCTGAGGTTATTGATATTTCTCCTGGCAATCTTGATTTCAGCTTGTGCTTCATCCAGCCCAGCATTTCACAGGAAGTACTCTGCATATAAGTTAAATAAGCAGAGTGACAATGTATAGCCTTGATGTACTCCTTTCCCAATTTTTATTCAGTCCATTGTTCCATGTCAGGTTCTAAATGTTGCTTCTTGACCTGCATACAGATAAGGTGATCTTGTATTCCCATCTCTTGAAGAATTTTCCACGGTTTGTTGTGATCTACACAGTCAAAGGCTTTGGCACAGTCAATAAAGCAGAAGTAGATGTATTTTCTGGAACTCTCTTGCTTTTTCAATGAACCAATGGATGTTGGCAAATTTATCTCTGGTTCCTCTGCCTTTTCTAAATCCAGCTTGAACATCTGGAAATTCTCGGTTCATGTACTTTTGAAGCCTCACTTGGAGAATTTTGAACATTATTTTGCTAGTTTGTGAGATGAGGGCAATTATGCAGTAGTTTGAACATTATTTGGAATTGGAATGAGAACTTCACTGCTGAGTTTTCCAAATTTGTTGGCATATTGTGTGCAGCACTTTCACAGCATCATCTTTTAGTATTTGAAGTAGCTGAACTGAAATTCTATCACTTCTACTAACTTTGTAATGATGCTTCCTAAGGCCCACTTGACTTCTCATTCTAGGATGTCTGGCTCTAGGTGAGTGATCACACCATTGTGGTTATCTGGGTCAGGAAGATCTTTTTTTTGTATAGACTTTTGGTGTATTCTTTCCACCTCTTAATATCTTCTGCTTCTGTTAGATCCTTACCATTTCTGTCCTTTATTGTGCCCATCTTTACATGAAAGTTTCCCTTGATATCTCTAATTTTCTTGATGAGATATTTCGTCTTTCCTATTCTATTGTTTTCCTCTATTTCTTTGCATTGATCACTGAGGAAGGCTTTCTTATCCCTCCTTGCTATTCTTTGGAACTCTGCATTCAGTTTGGTATATCTTTCTTTTTATCCTTTGCCTTTTGGTTCTCTTCTTTTCTCAGCTATTTGTATGGCCTCCTCAGACAACCAATTTACCTTTCTTTTTTTTTAGCATCACATCTTCCAATTCAGGATTATTTTCCTTTATGATTGACTGTTTTGATCTCCTTGCTGCCCAAGGTACTCTCAAGAATATTTTCCAGCACAACAGTTTCAAACCATCAATTTTTCAGCACTCAGTCTTCTTTATGGTCCAATGTTCATGTCCGTACATGATTACTGGAAAAACCGTAGCTTTGACTATATGTACTTTTGTTGGCAAAGTAACTTCTCTGTTTTTATTTTTATTTTTTTTAGGCAGTCCTTAGATAGCCTTTATTCCATATGACATTGAAAAGATGTGTTGCCCACTTATTTTTCTTTTTCTATTTTTTTTATAGCTTCCATTTTACTTTATTTTACTTTACAGTACTCTATTGGTTTTGACATACATTGACATGAATCTGCCACGGGTGTACATGAACTCCCAAACATGAACCCCCAGAGACGGGAAAGGAGCTTCTCTGTTTTTAATGCTCTGTTTAGGTTATTTCTTTGCATTGATCACTGAGGAAGGCTTTCTTATCCCTCCTTGCTATTCTTTGGAACTCTGCATTCAGTTTGGTATATCTTTCTTTTTATCCTTTGCCTTTTGGTTCTCTTCTTTTCTCAGCTATTTGTATGGCCTCCTCAGACAACCAATTTACCTTTCTTTTTTTTTAGCATCACATCTTCCAATTCAGGATTATTTTCCTTTATGATTGACTGTTTTGATCTCCTTGCTGCCCAAGGTACTCTCAAGAATATTTTCCAGCACAACAGTTTCAAACCATCAATTTTTCAGCACTCAGTCTTCTTTATGGTCCAATGTTCATGTCCGTACATGATTACTGGAAAAACCGTAGCTTTGACTATATGTACTTTTGTTGGCAAAGTAACTTCTCTGTTTTTATTTTTATTTTTTTTAGGCAGTCCTTAGATAGCCTTTATTCCATATGACATTGAAAAGATGTGTTGCCCACTTATTTTTCTTTTTCTATTTTTTTTATAGCTTCCATTTTACTTTATTTTACTTTACAGTACTCTATTGGTTTTGACATACATTGACATGAATCTGCCACGGGTGTACATGAACTCCCAAACATGAACCCCCAGAGACGGGAAAGGAGCTTCTCTGTTTTTAATGCTCTGTTTAGGTTTGTCAAAACTTTTCTTCCAAGGGCAAGTGTCTTAATTTCATGGCTGCAGTCACTGTCCACAGTCATTTTGGAGCCTGTTAAAATACAATTTGTTACTCTTTCTACTTTTTCTCCATCTATTTGCCATGAAGTGATGGGACCAGATGCCATGATCTTAGTGTTTTGAATGTTGAGTTTTATGCCAACTTTTTCACTGTCCTGTTTGACCCTCATCAAGAGACTCCTTAGTTTGTCTTCATTTTCTGCCATTAGATTGGTATCATCTGCATATCTGAGGTTTTTGATATTTCTCCCAGCCGTCTTGATTGCAGTTTGTGATTCATCCAGCCTGGCATTTCACATGATGTACTCTACAAAGAAGTTAAATAAGCAGCGTGACAATATACAGGCTTAATGTATTCCATTCCCAACTTTGAACCAGTCTGCTGTTCCATGTCCAGTTCTGACTGTGCTTCTTGACCTGCATACTGGTTTCTCATGAGACAGATAAGGTGGTCTGGTATTCCCATTTCTTTAAGAATTTTCTGCAGATTGATTTACTCCTTACAGTCGAAGGCTTTTATGTAGTTAATGAAGCAGAAGTAGTTTCATACAATTCCTTGCTTTTTGTACAATCCAACAAATGTTGGCAGTTTGATCACTGGTTCTTCTGCCCTTTGTAAATCTAGCTTGTACATCTGAAAGTTCTCAGTTCACATACTGCTGAAGCCTAGCTTGAAGCATTTTGAGAATTACCTTAGCATGTGAAATGAGTGAAATTGTATGTACTTTGAACATTCTTTGGCATTGCCCTTCTTTGAGATTGGAATAAAAACTGACCTTTTCCATTACTGTGGCCCCTGCTGAATTTTCCAAATTTGCTGACATATTGAGTGCAGCAATTGAACACTAAAATTTTTTAGGATTTTAGGATTTTAAGTAACTGACCTGGGCTTCCATCAGTTCTACTAAATTTGTTCATAGTAATGCTTCCTAAGACCCACTTGACTTCATAGTCCAGAATGTTTGGCTGCAAGTGACCACACCATTGTGGTTACCTGGGTCATTAAGACCCTTTTTGTATAGTTCTTCTGTATATTCTTGCCACCTTTAAAAAATCTCTTCTACTTCTATTAGGTCCTTGTTTCTGTCTTCGTGCCCATCATTGCATGAAATGTTCCTTTGGTATCTCCAATTTTCTTGAAGAGATCTCTAGTCTTTCCCATTCTATTGTTTTCTTTTATTTCTTTGCATTGTTTACGTAAGAAGACTTTCCTATCTCTCCTTGCTACTCTCTGGAACTCTGCGTTCAGTTGGGTATATCTTTCCCATTTTCCTTTGCCTTTCAATTTTCTTCTTTTCTCACCTATTTGAAAGGCCTTCTCCAACAACCACTTTTCTGTCTTGCATTTCTTTTTCTTTCAGATGGTTTTGGTTAACACTCAAATGTCCATCCATAGTTCTTTAGGCACTTTGTCTACCAGATCTAATCCTTTGAATCTATTTGTCACCTCCACTGTATAATCATAAGGGATTTTATTTTGGTCTAATGGTTTTCCCTACTTTCTTCAATTTAAGTCTGAATTTTGCAAAAAGGAGCTCATGATCTGAGCCACAGTCAGCTCCCAGTCTTGTTTTCACTGATTGTATAGAGCTTCTCCATCTTCAGCTGCAAGAATATAATCAATCTGATTTTTGTATTGACCATCTGGTGATGTCCATGTATAGAGTCATCATTTGTGTTGTTGGAAGATGGTGTTTATTTTCTTCAGATTCTTTTCTCATATAGAGTATTGCAGCTTATTAAGTAGAGTCCTTGTGCTATACCATAGGTCCTTGTTGATTATCTATTTTATATAGAGTAGTGTGTATATGTTAATCTCAACCTCATGTTTTATTTTTCCCCAACTTTCCACTCTGGTAACCATACATAAGTTTTTTTGTTTTTTTTTTTCCTACGTTTGTGATTCTATTTCTGTTTTTAAGATAAATTCATTTATATATTTTTGGATTCCACATAAGTCATAATGCAGGAGACCCAGGTTCAATCTCTGGGTCAGGAAGATCCCCTGGAGAAGAAAATGGCAACCCACTGCAGTACTCTTGCCTGGAAAATCCCATGGATGGAGGAGCCTGGTAGGCTACAGTCCATATGGTCGCAAAGAGTCAGACACAACTGAGTGACTTCACTTCACTAAGTCATAGTATATGATATTTGTCTCTCTGTGTCAGATTGCTTCACTTAGTATGATAGTCCCTATGTCCATCCATGTTGCTACAAATGGAAATATTTCATATTTTTATGGCTGAGTAATAATTACATTTTATATATGTACTATATATACAGATAGCATCTCAGACTCAGTGGACATGAATTTGAGAAAACCATAGGAGATAGTGAAGGACAGGTGAGCCTGGCACACTGCTGTTTCTGGGGTTGCAAAGAGTCAGTCATGAGTTAGTGATTGAACAAAAACAACATTTATGTACCACATCTTCAGTATCCATTCATCTGTTGATGGATATCTTGGCTATTGTAAATAGTATTGAAATGAAATTTTTATGCATATGTCTTTTCAAATTATGGTTTTCTCTGGATATTTGCTGAGGAATGGGATTGCTGGATCATGTACATGTGCACATTTGTCTGCTAAGACTGCATTTCCATTGCTACCCTGCAGACTGATTCATCACTACATCTTTCTAGATTCCATACGCATGTATTAATATACAATATTTGTCTTTTTCTTTCCGAGTTACTTCACCTTATTAAGACTACTCAAATGTGTTCCTTTTTTATAGCAGAGTTATATTCCATTATATATATATATAATATATATATATAATATATATATAATCCATTCATCTATAAATGGACATCTAGGTTGGTTTCATGTTCTAGCTATTATAAAAAATGCTTTAACAAACATTTTGGTACATGTGTCTCTTTATGTTATGGTTTTCTCAGGGTATATGCCTTGTAGTATGATTGCTGGCTTATATGGTAGTTCCAGTCCTAGTTTTTTAGGGAATCTCCATACTGTTCTCCAGTGGCTGTATCAATTTACATTAAGAAAATTATAAGACACTGATGAAAGAAATCAGAGATGACACAAATGGTGAGATATATCATATTCTTGAATAGGAAGAATCTATATTGTGAAAATGACTATACTACCCAAAGTAACCTACAGATTCGGTGCAGTCCCTANGGCAACCCACTGCAGTACTCTTGCCTGGAAAATCCCATGGATGGAGGAGCCTGGTAGGCTACAGTCCATATGGTCGCAAAGAGTCAGACACAACTGAGTGACTTCACTTCACTAAGTCATAGTATATGATATTTGTCTCTCTGTGTCAGATTGCTTCACTTAGTATGATAGTCCCTATGTCCATCCATGTTGCTACAAATGGAAATATTTCATATTTTTATGGCTGAGTAATAATTACATTTTATATATGTACTATATATACAGATAGCATCTCAGACTCAGTGGACATGAATTTGAGAAAACCATAGGAGATAGTGAAGGACAGGTGAGCCTGGCACACTGCTGTTTCTGGGGTTGCAAAGAGTCAGTCATGAGTTAGTGATTGAACAAAAACAACATTTATGTACCACATCTTCAGTATCCATTCATCTGTTGATGGATATCTTGGCTATTGTAAATAGTATTGAAATGAAATTTTTATGCATATGTCTTTTCAAATTATGGTTTTCTCTGGATATTTGCTGAGGAATGGGATTGCTGGATCATGTACATGTGCACATTTGTCTGCTAAGACTGCATTTCCATTGCTACCCTGCAGACTGATTCATCACTACATCTTTCTAGATTCCATACGCATGTATTAATATACAATATTTGTCTTTTTCTTTCCGAGTTACTTCACCTTATTAAGACTACTCAAATGTGTTCCTTTTTTATAGCAGAGTTATATTCCATTATATATATATATAATATATATATATAATATATATATAATCCATTCATCTATAAATGGACATCTAGGTTGGTTTCATGTTCTAGCTATTATAAAAAATGCTTTAACAAACATTTTGGTACATGTGTCTCTTTATGTTATGGTTTTCTCAGGGTATATGCCTTGTAGTATGATTGCTGGCTTATATGGTAGTTCCAGTCCTAGTTTTTTAGGGAATCTCCATACTGTTCTCCAGTGGCTGTATCAATTTACATTAAGAAAATTATAAGACACTGATGAAAGAAATCAGAGATGACACAAATGGTGAGATATATCATATTCTTGAATAGGAAGAATCTATATTGTGAAAATGACTATACTACCCAAAGTAACCTACAGATTCGGTGCAGTCCCTATCAATCTACCAATTGTATTTTTCACAGAACTAGAACAATCAACTTCACAATTTGTAGGGAAAGACAAAGAGCCTGCATAGCCAAAGTACTTTCAAAAAGAAGAATGGAGCTGGAGGAATGAAGCTTCCTGACTTCAGATTATACTACAAAGCCACAGTCATTAAGACAAAGCCAAAGTGCTTTGAAAGAGAAGAATGGAGCTGGAGGAATCACCCTCCCTTCAGTTCAGTTCAGTCGCTCAGTCATGTCCGACTCTTTGCGACCCCATGGGCTGCAGCGCGCCAGGCCTCCCTATCCATCACCAACGCCCAATGTTTACTCAGACTCATGTCCGTTGAGTCAGTGATGCCATCCAACCATCTCACCCTCTGTCATCCCCTTCTCCTCCCATCTTAAATCTTTCCCAGCATCAGGATCTTTTCCAGTAAGTCAGTTCTTTGCATCAGGTGGCCAAAGTACTAAAGTTTCAGCTTTAGCTTCAGTCCTTCCAATGAATATTCATGGCTGATTCTTTTAGAATGGACTGGTTGGATCTCCTTGCAGTCCAAGGAACTCTCAAGAGTCTTCTAAAAGCATCAGTTCTTTGGCACTCAGCTTTCTTTATAGTCGAACTCTCACATCCATACATGACTACTGGAAAAACCATAGCTTTGACTAGATAGACCTTTACTTGCCAACAACTTCTGTTACTTCAGACTATGCTACAAACTGCAGTCATTAAGANCAGCTTTCTTTATAGTCGAACTCTCACATCCATACATGACTACTGGAAAAACCATAGCTTTGACTAGATAGACCTTTACTTGCCAACAACTTCTGTTACTTCAGACTATGCTACAAACTGCAGTCATTAAGACAGCATGGTATTGGCACAAAAACAGAGAGACCAATGGAACAAGTTAGAAAGCACCTATGGGCACTTTATCTTTGACAAGGGAGGCAAGAATACACAATGTAGAAAAGACCACATCTTCAATAAGTGGTACTGGGAAAACTGTACAGCTACATGTAGAAGAATGAAACTAGAATACTTTCTAACACCATAAACAGAAATAAACACAAAATGGTTAAAAGATTTAAATGTAAGGCCAGAAACTATCAGACTCTTAGAGGAAATCATGGGCAGTGCACTCTTTGACATACATCACACAACCTCCTCACTTAGAGTAATGAGACTAAAAAGAAAAGTAAATAAATGGGACTTAATTAAGCATAAAAGCTTTTTCATAGCAAGGTGAAGGTGAAGTCACTCAGTCGTGTCCGACTCTTTGCGACCCCGTGGACTGTAACCTACTAGGCTTCTCCGTCCATGGGATTCTCCAGGCAAGAATACTGAAATAATAAACAAGTTTAAAAAGACAACCCTCAGAATGGGAGATAATAATTTCAAGCGAAACAGCTGACAGTGGATTAANGCGACCCCGTGGACTGTAACCTACTAGGCTTCTCCGTCCATGGGATTCTCCAGGCAAGAATACTGAAATAATAAACAAGTTTAAAAAGACAACCCTCAGAATGGGAGATAATAATTTCAAGCGAAACAGCTGACAGTGGATTAATTTCCAAAATATACACACAGCTCATGCAGCTCAATACCAGAAAAACAAACAACCCAATAAAAAAATGAGTGGAAAACTCAAACAGACATTTTCCCAAAGAAGACATACAGAAGGGCAACAAACACATGAAAAGATGCTCAACATTGTTTGTTACTAGAGAAATGCAAATCAAAACTACAACAAGGTATCACATCACACCAGTCAGAATGGCCATCATTTAAAAATCTACAAAAAATTAATGCTGGAGTGGATGTGCAGAAAAGGAAACCTTTTTGCATTGTTGGTGAGAATCCATCATTTATTGTTTGTAGACTTTTTTGATGGGTATTCTGACCAATATGAGATGATACCTCACTGCAGTTTAGATTTTCATTTCTTTAATAATTAGAGAAGTTGAGCATCTTTTCATGTGCTTTTTGGCCATCTGTATGTAGCTCTATTTTTAGTTTATTAAGGAACCTCCATACCAATTTATATTCCCACCAAGAGTGTAGGAGACTTCCCTTTTCTCCACATGCTCTCCATCATTTTTGTAGACTTTTTGATGATTGCCATTCTGACCAGTGTGAGGTGATACCTCATTGCAGGTTAAATTTGCATTTTTTTAGTAATTAATGCTATTAGACATCTGTTCATGTGTTTTTGGCCATCTGCATGTGTTATTTTGAGAAATACATATTGGAATATTCCGCCCATTTTTCTTAATTGGGCTGTTTATTTTTTGATATTGTGCTGAATGAGCAGTTTGTATATTTTGGACATTAATTCCTTGTGCTGTTTGCAAATCTTTTCTCCCATTCTTTGGGTTGTCTTTTATCTTTGTTTATGGTTTCCTTTTCTGTGCAACAGCTTTTAAGTTTAATTAGGTTCCATTTGTTTATTTCTTTGTATGGTGTTCAGTTCAGTTGTTCAGTTGTGTCTTACTCTGCGACCCTATGGACTGCAGCACGCCAGGCCTCCCTGTCCATCACCAACTCCTGGAGTTTACTCCAATTCATGTCCATTGAATCGGTGATGCCATCCAACCATCTCATCCTCTGTCGTCCCCTTCTTCTACCATCAATTTTTCCCAGCATCAGATGCCATCCAAAAGTCTCACCCTCAGTCTTCCCCTTTTCTCACATTCAGTGTTTCCAAGAATCAGGGTCTTTTCTATTGAGTCAGTTCTTCACATCAGGTGGCCAAAGTATTGGAATTTCAGCTTCAGGATCAGTCCTTCCAATGAATATTCAGGACTGATTTCCTTTAGGATGGACTGGTTTGATCTCTCTGCAGTCCAAGGGACTATCAAGAGTCTTCTCCCACACCACAGTTCAAAAACATCAATTGAACTTTGAACTGTATGGTGTTAGAATGTCCTAATTTCTTCTNTCCAATGAATATTCAGGACTGATTTCCTTTAGGATGGACTGGTTTGATCTCTCTGCAGTCCAAGGGACTATCAAGAGTCTTCTCCCACACCACAGTTCAAAAACATCAATTGAACTTTGAACTGTATGGTGTTAGAATGTCCTAATTTCTTCTTTTACATGTAGCTCTTCAGTTTTCCCAGCACCAATAATTGACAATGCTGTCATTTTTTCAATTGTGTATTCCTGACTTCTTTGTCTTCAACCAATTGACTAAATGTGTCTGGGTTTCTTTCTGGGCTTTCTATCTTGTTCCACTCATCCAGAAGCCTATCTTTGTGCCAGTACCATATGTTTTGCTTCCTGATTCCTCTGGATCTTTATTTTTTCCTTCTAAATTGCTTTGACTATTTGGAGTCCTTTGTGTTTTCATATAAATTTAAAGAATTTTTCTTTTAGATCAGCAAAAAAAATGTTATTTTGATAAGGATTTCATTTAAGCAGTAGATTACCTTGGGTATTAGAGTCATTTTGACTAAGTTCTTCCAGTCGAAGAAAATGTTATGTCTTTCCAAACCTGTTTCTGTCATCTTCAGTTTCCTTCATTACAGTTTTTGGAGTACTCGTGTTTGGCCTCCTTAGGTACCTTTATGCCTAGGTATTTTATTTCATTGCTGATGTGATGATTTGGGATTATTTCCTTAATTTTTCTTTCTGATCTTTTGTTTTTAGTGTATAGACATTCAACAGATTTTTTTGTATTAATTTTGTATCCTGCTAGACCATTCAGGTATGACCTGATTCAAATCCCTTATGATTATACAGTGGAAGTGAGAAATAGATTTAAGGGCCTAGATCTGATAGACAGAGTGCCTGATGAACTATGGAATGAGGTTTGTGACATTGTACAGGAGACAGGGATCAAGACCATCCTCATGGAAAAGAAATGCAAAAAAGCAAAATGGCTG
>SJYX01023217.1:61046-82397 GCA_006410675.1 Oreotragus oreotragus
AAGGAGATCCAACCAGTCCATTCTGAAGGAGATCAGCCCTGGGATTTCTTTGGAAGGAATGATGCTAAAGCTGAAACTCCAGTACTTTGGCCACCTCATGCGAAGAGTTGACTCACTGGAAAAGATTCTGATGCTGGGAGGGATTGTGGGCAGGAGGAGAAGGGGACGACAGAGGATGAGATGGCTGGATGGCATCACTGACTCGATGGACGTGAGTTTGAGAGAACTCTGGGATTTGGTGATTGACAGGGAGGCCTGGCGTGGTGCGATTCATGAGATTGCAGAGTCGGACATGACTGTGTGACTGAACTGACTGACTGATTGTACTAAATTCACTGATGAGCTCTAATAGTTTTTTGGTAGCATCTTTAGGCTTTTTATTTATAGTATCATATCATCTGTAGCAGTTAGAGTTTTACTTTTTCTTTTATAATTTGTATTGCTTTATTTCTTTTTTTCTCCAATTACTGTGGCTAGGACTTCCAGACTATGTTGAATAAAAGTGTGAGAATTCAGAGTGGACATCTTTGTCTCTTTCTATTCTTAGAGGAATGTTTTCAGGTTTTTTTTTCTATTAAATTTCTTATAATGGTGCTTCTTTTTTTTTTTTTTTGGTCATGGAGCATGTGGAATCTCAGGTCCCCAGCAGGAGATCAAACCCACAAGCCTTAATTGAAAGACAAAGTCTTAACTGGATTGCCAGGGAAATACTGTGGAGAGGTTTTTTTTTTTTTTTAAATCATATATGTGTAGTTAATTTTGTCAAAAGATTTTTCTACATCTATTGAGATGATCATATGGTTTTTATTCCTCAATTTGTTGATGGGGTGTACTACAGTAATTGATTTGTGGTTATTGAAAAATTTTTGTATCCCTGAAATATATCCCATGTGATCATCGTCTGTGATCCTTTTAATGTATTTTTGAATTTAGTTTACTTTTATTTTGTTGAACATTTTTGCATCTATATTCACCCGTGATATTGGCCTTTAATATTCTTTTTTGTGGTATATTTTCCTGGTTGTGGTATCAGGGTGATGTTGGACTCATAGAATGAGTTTGAGAGTGTTCCTTCCTTTGCAATTTTTTGGCATTGTAGTTTGAAAAGAATAGATTTTAAATCTTCTATAAATATTTGATAGAATTTGCCTGTGAAGCCATCTTGTCCTGGACTTTTGACTGTTGGGAGTTTTTAAGTCACAGTTTGTATTTAATTTCTTGTGGTTGATCTGTTCATTTTAAAAAAAAATTTCTTCCTGGTTCAGTCTTGGAAGCTTGTACTTTCTAAGAATTTGTCTATTTCTTCTTGTTTTTCCATTTTAATGTCATACAGTTGCTTTTAGTAGTCTTTAATAATTCTTTGCATATCTGTGTTGTCAGTTGTAACTTCTTTTTCATTTCTGAATTTACTGACTTGAGCCCTCCTTCCTTTTTTTTTTTTGTGATTCTGGGTAATGTTTATCCCTTTTGTTTATATTTTCATTGATCTTTACTGTTCTTTTCTTCATCTCTATTTCATTTATTTCTGCTTTGTTCTTTATTTCCTTCAACTAACTTTGAGATTTTTTTTTGTTGTTGTTGTTCCTGTAGATATAAGGTGAGTTTGTTTATTTGAAAATTTTCTTGTTTTTTAGATAAGGTATTATTGCTATACACTTCCCTCTTAATACTGCTTTTCCTGTTTGCACAGGTTTTGCATCATCATGTTTTCATTGTCTTTTATCTCTAGATATAGTTTGATTTCCTCTTTGATATCTTCAGTGATACATTTATTGTTTAGTAGAATATTTTTTAGCCTGTACATGTTGATGGTTTTTTTTACAGTTATTTCTTTCTTGTAGTTAATTTCTGATATCGTAGTGTTGTGGTTTGAAAAATTTTTGGTATTTCAGTTTTCTTAAATTTACTGAGGCCTATTTTTTGGCCCAGAATAAGATCTATCCTGTCGAATGTTTCATGTGTATGTGAAAAGAATGTATATTCTGTTGCTTTTGGATTAACAAATATCAGTTAAGTCTAACATGTCATTTAAGGCCTGTTTCCTTACTGATTTTCTGTCTGGGTGATCTGTCCATTGCTGCAAGTGAAATGTTAAAGTCCCTCACTATCATTGTGCTACTGTTCTCCTTTTATGGCTGTTAGCATTTGCCTTATGTATTTAGGTGCTCCTTTGTTGAGTGAGTGTATATACTGTGCTAAGTCCCTTCAGTCATGTTCCCAGGTGGCACTGGTGGTAAAGAACCTGCCTGCCAATGCAGGAGACATAAGAAATGCAGATTTGATTCCTGGGTCAGGAAGATCCCCTGGAGGAAAAAATTACAACCCACTCCAGTATTCCTGTCTAGAGAATCCCATGGATAGCGGAGGCTGGTGGGCTATAGTCCATGGGGTTGCAAAGAGTGCATATATATTCATAATTTTTATATCTTCTCCTTATTGGATTGATCTTGAACATTATGTAGTGTCCTTCTTTGTCTCTAACAATCTATATATTAAGGCCTACTTTATTAGAGATGAGTATTGCTACTCTGTCTTTGTTTTGATTATAGTTTTCCTGGAATACCCTTTTCCATCCCCTCAATTTCAGTATGTGCTCCTAGATGTGAAATTAATCTCTTGACAGCATACATACAGGTCTTGATTTTGTAATTGTTCAGTCAGTCCATGGCTTTTGGCTGGAGCATTTGATCCTTTCACATTTAAGTTAGTTAGCAGTATGTATGTTCTTACTGCCATTTTGTTAATTGTTTTGGATTGATTTTTGTAGGTCTATTTTCTTTCTTTCCTCTTTTGTTCTCTTCTCTTAGTTTTTATGACTATCTGTAGTGTTGTGTTTGGATCACTTTTGTGTGTATGTATATATCTGTTATAGACTTTTGGTTTGCAGTTACCATTAGGTTTTTATATTGCAATATACATATATACAAGATTGTTCTAAGTTGCTGACCTCTTAATTTCAAATGTATTACCAATATCCCTTCATTTGTTCTCTCCTCATATTATGTTGTTTGGTTTTGATATCTTATTTGTGTGTGTATTGTTTCCTAACTTTATTGTATGTTTACCTTTACTAATGAGCTTTCCCATTCGTAATTTTCTTTTTTCTGGCTGTGACTTTTTCTTTTTTGCCTAGAGATATTACTTTAGCATTTGTTGTAAAGTTGTTTTCCAAACCAACTGAATTATGTTAGCTGTGCTGAATTCTGTTAGCTTTTGCTTCTCTGTAAATTTTTTATTTGTCCGTTGAAACTGAATGAGCACCTTGCTGGATAGAGTATTCTTAGTTGAAGGTTCTTCCCTTTCATCACTTTTATTTAATTATTTATGTTTGCCACACCATGTATCATGTGAGAGCCTAGTTCCTTGATGAGGAATTGAATCCATGCCCCCTGCATTGGAAGCATGGAGGCTTAATCACTGAATC
This sequence comes from Oreotragus oreotragus, assembly GCA_006410675.1. Lineage (NCBI taxonomy): Eukaryota > Metazoa > Chordata > Mammalia > Artiodactyla > Bovidae > Oreotragus > Oreotragus oreotragus. Next base: position 64,471 of record SJYX01023217.1, read on the forward strand.
ACCAGGAAAGTCCCCCATCCTTTAAAATATATCATTCTATCCCTTCTGGCTTGCCAAGTTTCTGATAAAAATCAGCTAATAACTTTATGGAAATTCTCATGTGTTAATTGTTGCTTTTCCTTTGTTTCTTTTAATATTTTCACCTTGTTTTTAAGTTTTATCCATTTGATTACTATGTGTCTAATCATGTTTCTCCTTGTGTTTATCCTGCCTTGGACTCTCTGAACTTCTAGAACTTGGGTGACTATTTCCTTTCCCATATTAATGAAGTTTTCAGCTATTATCTCTCTAAATATTTTATTAAGCCCTTTTTCTCTTCTTCTGAGGCCCTTATAATGCAAATACTGATGTGTTTAAGTTTTCCTAGAGGGCTCTTAAGGTGTCCTCATTAAATTTTTTTTTTCCTCTTCTCTCTTCCTTTGCAGTGATTTTCCCCATTCTATCTTCCAGCTTACTTATCCATTCTTTTACCTCATTTATTCTCCTATTGATTCCTTCTAGTGTATTTTTCACTTCAGTTATTGTAATGTTCAGTCATATTTGTTCATTTTATCTTCTAGCTTTTTGTTAAGCATTTCTTATATCTTCTCTGTTCTTTTTTTGCAGCTTTGGATCTTCTTTACTGCCATTACTCTGAATTCTTTTTTAGGCATATTATCTATCTCCAGTTCACTTAAATGTTTTATGGGTTTTTACCCTGTTCCTTTCTCTTTTGTTTCATTTTGTCTAAATTTCCATGTTTGTGGTATCTGTTCTACAGGCTGCAGGATTGTCACTCCTCTTGCTTCTGGTGTATGTCCCCTGGTGGGTGAGGCTGGCCTAATATGCTTTTACTTGCTTCCTGGTGGGAGGGACTAGTGCCCTTCTACTGGTGGGTGTAACTGCATCTTGTCCCTCTGGAGGGCAGTGCCATGTCAAGGAGTGATTTTAGAGGCTGTTGTGGGCTCAGGAAGACTTAAAGCATCCTGTTGGTTAACGGGTGGGGCTGCATTCCCATTGTTCTTGTTGTTTGGGCTGATGCATCTCAGAATTAAAGCCTACAGGGTATTTGGTGGAACCAGGTCTTACTGACATAATGCTGGTCTTTAGTTAAGCTCAGTTGAATGAGTGCTACTAATATTTCCGCTCCAGTGTCCTTGTCCCCTAGAAAGAAGCACAGCTAGCCTTAAGCACGCCAGAAAACCCTGAAAGAAATTCAGGTAGGTCTGGCCTAGGTTCCTATGAGGTCATTGCTTTTTCTGAGGCTTTGTGCACACAAGTCCTTGTGTCCACCCTCCAGGAATAGAGTTTCTTTTCCCCCAGTTTTGTGGATTTCCTGTGATCAAGTTCTGCTAGCCTTCAAAGTTAAATGCTCTGAGATCTCTCTTCCTGCCTCCTGACCCCAGACTGGGGAAGTTGACATGGAGCTCAGAACTCTCACTCTTGTGGGAAAACTTCTGCTATATAATTATATTCAGTTCACGTGTTGCCCACCTGGCTGGTATGGGATTTGACTGTATAGAGAGTACACTCCTACTATTTAGTGGTATTTTCTTTGTCCTTATATGTAAAATACCATTTTTGGTAGATTTGAGTCTTATTTTCTATGGTTGTGTAACAGTTGTGATTTTGGTCTTTTCACGAGAGGAGGTTAGCTCAAGTTCTTCTACTCCATCATCTTGTCTCCAAATTTCCTATCTTTTATCCTTTTAATACTACTCATTATAAGAGGCATGAGTTGACTTTGATTTGTATGTTTCATTATGGTTTCAATTTGCACGTTTCTAATGGTTAGTGAGAAATGCTGGGCTGGAAGAAGCACAAGCTGGAATCAAGATTGCCAGGAGAAATATCAATAACCTCAGATATGCAAATGACACCACCCTTCTGGCAGAAAGTGAAGAGGAACTAAAGAGCCTCTTGATGAAAGTGAAAGAGGAGAGTGAAAAAGTTGGCCTAAAGCTCAGCATTCAGAAAACGAAGATCATGGCATCTGGTCCCAACACTTCATGGGAAATAGATGGGGAAAGAGTGGAAACAGTGTCAGACTTTATTTTTGGGGGCTCCAAAATCACTGCAGATGGTGATTGCAGCCATGAAATTAAAAGATACTTACTCCTTGGAAGGAAAGTTATGACCAACCTAGATAGCATATTCAAAAACAGAGACATTACTTTGCCAATAAAGGTCCATCTATTCAAGGCTATGGTTTTTCCAGTAGTCATGTATGAATGTGAGAGTTGGACTATGAAGAAAGCTGAGCACTGAAGAATGGATACTTTTGAACTGTGGTGTTGGAGAAGACTCTTGAGAGTCCCTTGGACTGCAAGAAGATCCAACCAGTCCATTCTAAAGGAGATCAGTCCTGGGATTTCTTTGGAAGGAATGATGCTAAAGCTGAAACTCCAGTATTTTGGCCACCTCATGTGAAGAGTTGACTCATTGGAAAAGACTGATGCTTAGAGGGACTGGGGGAAGGAAGAGAAGGGGACAACAGAGGATGAGATGGCTGAATGGCATCACCGACTCTATGGACATGAGTTTGAGTGAACTCTGGGAGTTGGTGATGGACAGGGAGGCCTGGCGTGCTGCAGTTCATGGGGTCGCAAAGAGTCGGACGTGACTGAGTGACCAAACTGAACGAAACTGAATGATTAGTGATTCTAAGCACTTTTTTATTTACCTGGTGGCTGTTTCAATATCTTTTTTGGGAAAATTCTTGTTCAGTTTCTTCATCTATTTTTAATTGAATTATTATTGTTGCTTTTGAGTTGATGAATCCTTTATGTATTCTGGATATTTACCTTTTATTAGACATAGGATCAGCAAATATTATCTCTGATTCCACAGGTTGCCTTTTCATTTTGCTACTCATTTCTTTTGCTGTTTGAAAGTCTTTTGTTTGATGTAGTCTCACTTAAAAATTTTTGTTGTTTGTGTTTTCGGTATCATATTCAAAACTCATTGCCGAGACGAATGTTGAAAAGCTTTTCCTTTATGTTTTCTTCTGGTTTTGTGCCTTCAGGTTTTACATTTAGGTCTTTAATCCATTTCAAATTAATTTTTGTGAGTGGCATAAGATAAGGTCTCAGTTCAGTTCAGTTCAGTCGCTCGGTCGTGTCCGACTCTTTGCGACCCCATGAATCGCAGCACGCCAGGCCTCCCTGTCCATCACCATCTCCCAGAGTTCACCCAGACTCAGGTCCATCGAGTCCGTGATGCCATCCAGCCATCTCATCCTCGGTCTAGTTTCATTCTTTTACATGTGAACATCCAATTTTTCCACCATCATTTATTGGGAAAAAATGTCTTTGCTTCATTGAATATTCTTGGCTCTCTTATCCAATATTGGCATGGCTCTATTTATGGCTCTTACTTTTGTCCCATAAGTATCTGTTTTTAATGCTGTGCTATTTTTATTACTATAGATTTAAAATATAGATTGAAATCAGGAAGTGTGATGTCTTCCACTTTGTTTTTCTTTCTTAGGACTACTTTGGCTATTAGAGGTCTTTTGTGGTTCCACACAAAGTTTAGAATTATTTTTTTACTACTGAAAAAAATGGCAATGGGATCTTGATAGGGATTATATTGTACATATAGATGTCTTTAGGTATTATTGTCATTTTAACAATATTAATTCTTCTAATCCATGAAGATAAGATATTCTGCCATTTGTATCTCTTCATTTTCTCTTGTGGAATTTTTTTTTGTTTGTTTTCAGCATAGCGAGTTTTCACCTTCTCAGTTAAACTTATTTCTATATATTTTATTTTTTGCTGTTATGGTAAATGGTATCATTTTCTTTCTTTTTCAGCTAATTCACTGTTAGTATATACAATTTTTTCTGAATTTTGTATTTTGATTTGTATCCGTTAACTTTACTGGATTTGTTGGTTATATATCAGTTTTTTGGTGGGATTGTTAGGATTTTTCTGTATATAAAATCATGTCATGTTCGTAAAAACAGTTTAAATTCCTCCTTTCTAATTCTGTTGCATTTTATTTCTTTTTGTTGTCTGATTGCTCTGTCTAGGACTTTTAGTACTCTGTTTAATAGGAGTGTTGAGAATGGGCTCACTTGTCTTGTTCCTCGTCCTAGAGGAAAACCTTTCAGCCTTTCACCATGGAGCATGACATTAGCTATAGGCATGTCATATATAGCCTTTATTATGTTGAGGTAAATTCCTTGTTTATCTAATTTTTTGAGAGTTTTAATGACAAAACACATTTTTTTAATGCTTTTTCCACATCTATTGAGATGATCATATGATTTTTATTTTTCATTCTATTAATGTGACATATCACACTTATTGATATGCTTATGTTAAACTCTCTTGGCATCCCAGAGGTGAATCCTACTTGAACATGGTATATGATCCATTTAATGTGCTGCTGAATTCTGCTTACTAGTATATTTTTGAGAATTTTTGCATCTATGTACATCAAGGATATTTGCCTGCAATTTTCTGAGAGTTCTTTTATATCTAATTCATTTTATCCTCACAGTCACCCTTAGGAGTAGCTAGAATTACTTTCATTTCATAGATAAGCATAGATTGAGGGAGTAGTAGTGGATATACTTTCTAAAAGAAAATGGTACAATAATCCTGAGAATTGAGTTTAGTTCCCCACAGTACTCACTGATCTAGAGAAATTTCTCACAATTTAGCCCTTTCATGCCTCAATTTCCTTGCCCATAAAACAAAGATATTACTAATTGTTACTTCAGAGTCATTATAAAGATGGAATAAAACAATTAGTTTCTAACAATTTTTGTAAAATACTGTGTCATTTTTGCTGTGTTAACAGCACTGTGGTTGAATAGAAAGCACATATGAATTACTAACTCTGTGAGCTTTGGCAAGTTACTCAAATTCTCTGAGACCCACATTTGTTACCTAGAAATAATAATTCCTGTCTCATAGAGTTACTTCATGTTTGTGTTGAATGTGTTAGTCATCCAGTCGTGTCCAACTCTTTGCAGCTTCTTGAAACCAGAGCATTTTAGGTTCCTCTGTCCATGGGATTTTTCAAACAAGAACAGGAGAGTTGGTTGCCATTTCCTTCTCCAGGGGATCTTTCCACTCCAGGGATTGAACTCTGTCTCCTGTATTGTAGGTGAATTCTTTAGCATTTGAACCATCAGGGAAGCTTTGTGATTAAATAAGATAATACACACATAACTCTAAGCACCAACAAAAGCCTTTTTAAAATGTTAGTTTTGCTCCTTCTAGAATGTAAGGCAGATATTCAACCCTGGCTACATATTAGAATAATCTAGGGAGCAATACTTCATCTTTCCTCATAACACTTATACCCAAATCCATCTGCTAAGTTTCAAAAAGCCTAGTTGGTGTGAAATAATACCACAGTAGAAGTAGAAGTGAACACCCAGAGGTTGAGCCAGGAAATAAAGCTTAATTACCTGACAGTGTTTTCTTTTATTAAAACAAAAAATGATTGAATGAAAGAAAATGACAGCAACAATAAAACTCTATTCTTGTAGTACAGAGAACAATAAGCCCCAGTTGGCCTCTTGTTCTTTCTGTGTTTTTTAATTTTTTTAACTTTAAATTAAAAAAAAGATTATTGATATTTGTCTCTTTCTTATTATATTTAATTATCTTCTATCAGAATTTGAACAATAGGCCCAAAACAAAAACAATATAAACAGTAACAGAGTCTGTCCACAGTAACAGGGAGGACTCAGATGGTCTTATTTCTTTTTTTAGTTTATTTTTAAAATTAATTATTTTATTTTAATTGGAGGCTAATTACTTTACAATATTGTATTGGTTTTTGCCATACATTGACATGAATCAGCCATGGGTGTATATGTGTTACCCACTCAGATGGTTTTATATAGCTCTTCATGCAACATCCATTAACAGCCATCCTGATCACACACCTCTAGTGATAACAGTGGTAACAAACTTCTCTAGGTGTCCCCAGGACTATCACAGTTATAAAACTGAGCAACCCACATCTGTGGAAAACCTCCAGTGCCAGTTTGAACAGGACTGTTAACCCACCCTAACTGACAGGGTCACATTCTCTCCTGAGGCAGGCCATTTCTCACTTTCAGCATGACTCCACTAAAAACCCATTCCTTCATATTAAACCTAAAACCATCTTCCTGCATTCTGCTTTTGTTTCTCCTTGGGTTCCTAAAGAGCTCTTTTGGGACTGTAGATCCAAAAGACATGTGATATATTAGAAAGAACAATAGATGTGGTAAGAGATGTGGTAAAAATCAGAGACATTACTTTGACAACAAAGTAGTCAAAGCTATGGTTTTTCCAGTGGTCATGTATGGATGTGAGAGTTAGACTAGAAAGAAAGGTGAGCCCTGAAGAATTGATGCTTTTGAACTGTGGTGTTGGAGAAGACTCTTGAGAATCCCTTAGACTGCAAGGAGATCAAACCAGTCCATCCTAAAGTAAATCAGTCCTGAATATTCAATGGAAGTTCAACTGAAGTTGCAACTCCAGTACTTTGGCCACCTGATGCAAAAAACTGACTGACCGGAAAAAGACCCTGATATTGGGAAAGATTGAAGGCAGGAGGAGGAGGGGATGACAGGATGAGATGGTCAGATGGCATCACTGACTCTATGGACATGTGTTTGAGTAAGCTGCAGGAGTTGGTTATGAACAAGGAAGCCTGGTGTGCTGCAGTCCATGGGGTCGCAAAGAGTTGGACATGACTGAGCTACTTCACTGAATTGAAGAGATGAAGAGGATTCTAAGTTAGGGTACAGGACAGAGAAATAGAAGATAAAAACCTAGATTAGTTTAGGACATCAGACAATGGCATTTCTTTCTTTGAGGGCTTAAGTTGCTGCACATTCCTAAGGAAGTCACCATTGTAAATATAGAAAATTAAATCTCAAACTGAGCATAAAGAAGAAGAATAAATAATCAGAAAGAATTAATATTAAAAATAAAAATATTCACTGATCTCCTGTATCCAAATACTTTATATTACAAAAGGAATCAGAGAGATATTTTTGTTATTCTGGTACTTTTTGAGGGAAGATGAGTTTGCCTACAGAGGAAGTGTAATTATTTAATATTGGAACATTTAAAGGAAAATTGTAATTTCCTAAAAGGTAATTGTGTCAAGCCCTTTGATTCAGAGTTTAATCCTCACAATAAATTTATTTGATACATGTAATTATCCCTAATTTGAATGGAAGAAAACTAAGACTCAGAGAGGCTAAGTAACTTGTTCAAGGGCACACAGAAAATAAATGGTAGAACTAGGTTTCAAATTCAGATTCATCTTGCTGCAGAACTAAGTTCTTGCCACTCTCACAATGCCTGCACTGCACCTCCAGGTAGAGGTAACCAAAAAAAGGCTTGTTAAATACTATTTGAACAGATGATCGAACGGAGTTGGGAGGAGCTGCTACTATCAGCAGCTAGGCTTTTAAAATGAATAAGGCTTCATTATTCATGAAGTAAAACCTCAAAATTAAACCATACTAAGGATGCCTATAAATGAGCTTTGGCTAAATGATTATTTTATAATTCAAGATATTATTTACACAAAAATGCACCATTTAAAAGTGTGCAGCTCAATGGCTTTTAATATTTGAAGAAAGTTGTACAAACATCACTGTCATAGAATTCCAAATTATTTTCATCACTGCTAAAAGAAACCACAAACCGTTAGTATCAATCCCCATTGCCACCTTCCCCCTACATTCAATGAACCACTGATCTACTTCCTGTCTTTATGAAGTTGCGTAGTCCAGACATTTCATTTAAACAATAATAATATAATATGTGGGTTTTTCTGACTGACTTCTTTGACCAAGCATGTTTTCAAGGTTATTTCATGTTATTTTGAGTGTCAATCCTTTGTTTCTTTTTACTGCTTCAAATTGTTCCTTTGTATACCTGTGTCACAACTGTGTAACCATTCAGCAATTGATGAATATTTTCATTCTTTCCATTTACTGGCTATTATGAACAGTGTTCAAACTACCTTACAGTTGTGTTCATTTCACATGCTTATGCTCAAAATCCTTCAAGCTAAGCTTCAACAGTATGTGAATTCAGAAATTCCAGATATACAAGTTGGATTTAGAAAAGGCAGAGGATCCAGAGATCAACTGCCAACATCCGTTTGATCACAGGGGAAGCAAGGGCATTCCAGAAAAACATCTACTTCTGCTTTAGTGACTACACTAAAGCCTTTGACTGTGTGGATCACAGTTCAGTTCAGTTCAGTCGCTCAGTCATATCTGACTCTTGGAAACCCATGGACTGTAGCATGCCAGGCTTCCCTGTCCATCACCAGCTCCTGGAACTTACTCAAACTCAGGTCCATCAAGTTGGTGATGCTATCCAACCATCTCATCCTCTGTTATCCCCTTCTCCTCCTCCCTTCAATCTTTCCCAGCATCAGGGTCTTTTCCAATGAATCAGTTCTTCACATCAGATGGCTGAAATATTGGAGTTTCAGCTTCAGCATTAGTCCTTCCAATGAATATTCAGGATTGATTTTGTTTAGGATTGACTGGTAGGATCTCCTTGCAGTCCAAGGGACTCTCAAGAGTCTTCTCCAACACCACAGTTCAAAAGCATCAATTCTTCAGGGCTCAGCTTTCTTTATAGTCCAACTCTCACATCCGTACATAACTACTGGAAAAACCATAGCTTTGAGTAGATGGACCTTTGTCAGCAAAGTAATGTGTCTGCTTTTTAATATGCTGTCTAGGTGGGTCATGGATTTTCTTCCAAGGAGCAAGCGCCTTTTAATTTCATGGCTGCAGTCACCATCTGCAGTGATTTTTGAGCCCAAGAAAATAAAGTATGTCACTGTTTCCATTGTTTCCCCATCTATTTGTCATGAAGTGATGGGACCAGATACCATGGTCTTAGTTTTAGAATGTTGAGTTTTAAGCTAACTGTTTCACTCTCCAGTTTCAATTTCATCAAGAGGATCTTCACTTCCTCTTCAATTTCTGCAGTAAGGGTGGTGTCATCTGTGTATCTGAGGTTACTGACACTTCTTCCAGCAATCTTGGTTCCAGCTTATGCTTCATTAAGCCTGGCATTTCACATGATATACTCTGCATGGAAGATAAATAAGCAGGCTGACAATATACAGACTTAATGTGCTCCTTTCCCAATTTGGAACTAGTCTGTTGTTCCATGGCCAGTTCCAACTGTTGCTTCTTGACCTGCATACAGATTTCTCAGGAGGTTGGTAAGGTGGCCTGGTATTCCCATATCTTAAAAAATTTTCCACAGTTTGTTGTGATCTACATAGTCAAAGGATTTGACATAATCAATAAAGCAGAAGTAGATGTTTTTCTGTAATTCTCTTGCTTTTTCTATGATCCAACGGATGGTGGCAACTTGATCTCTTGTTCCTCTACTGTTTCTAAATCCATTGAACATCTGGAAGTTCATTGTTCACATTCTGTTGAAGCCTTGCTTGGAGAATTTTGAGCATTACTTTGCTAGTGTGTGAGATGAGTGCAATTGTGTAGTAGTTTCATTGCCATTATTTGGGATTGGAATGAAAACTGACCATTTTCAGTTCTGTCCGTCACTGTTGAGCTTTCCAAATTTGCTAGCATATTGAGTGCAGCACTTTAACAGCATCATCTTTTAGGATTTGAAGTAGCTTAACTGGCAGTCCATCACTTCCAGTAGCTTTGTTCATAGTGATGCTTCCTAAGTCTCACTTGACTTTGTATTTCAGGATGTCTGGCTCTAGGTGAGTGATCACACCATCATGGTTATCTGGGTCATGAAGATCTTTTTTGTATAGTTCTGTGTATTCTTGCCATATCTTAATATTTTCTGCTTCTGTTAGGTCCATACCATTTCTGTCCTTTACTGTGCCCATCTTTGCATGAATGTTCCCTTTGTATCTCTAATTTTCTTGAAGAGATCTCTAGNGTGATCACACCATCATGGTTATCTGGGTCATGAAGATCTTTTTTGTATAGTTCTGTGTATTCTTGCCATATCTTAATATTTTCTGCTTCTGTTAGGTCCATACCATTTCTGTCCTTTACTGTGCCCATCTTTGCATGAATGTTCCCTTTGTATCTCTAATTTTCTTGAAGAGATCTCTAGTCTTTACCATTCTGTTGTTTTCCTCTATTTTCTTTGCACTGATCACAGAAGAAGGCTTTCTTATCTTTCCTTGGTATTCTTTGAAACTCTGCATTCAAATGGATATATCTTTCCTTTCTCCTTTGCCTTTAGCTTCTCTTATTTTCTCAGCTGTTTTAAGGTCTTTCCAGGCAACCATTTTGCCTTTTTGCATTTGTTTTTCTTGGGGATGATCTTGATCACTGCCTCCTATACAATGTGACAAACCTCTGTCCATAGTTCTTCAGGCACTCTGTCTATCAGATCTTGAGTCTATTGAATTTAATAGAATCCCTTTAATTTATTTGTCTCTTCCAGTGTATAATCATAAGGGATTTGGTTTAGGGCATACCTGAATGGTCTAGTGGTTTTCCCTCCTTTCTTAAATTTAAGTCTGAATTTTGCAATAAGGAGTTCGTGATCTGAGCCATGGTCAGCTCCTGATCTTGTTTTGCTGACTGTATAGAGCTTCTTCATTTGGCCACAAAGAATACAATCAATCTGATTTCAGTATTGACAATCTGGTGATGTCCATGTGTAGAGTCTTCTCGTGTTGTTGGAAAAGGTTGTTTGCTGTGACCAGTGTGTTCTCTTGGCAAGACTCTGTTAGCCTTTGCCCTACTTCATTTTGTACTGGGCCATTTTGTGGATCACAAGAAACTGAAAAATTCGTAAAGAGATGGAAATACTAGCCAGTTTACCTGCCTCTTGAGAAACCTGTATGCAGGTAAAGAAGCAACGGTTAGAACCAGACAAGGAACAGCAGACTGGTTCCTAATTAGGAAAGGAGTATGTCAAGGCTGTGTCTTGTCACCCTGCTTATTTAACTTCTATGCAGAATCCATCATGTGAAACGTTAGGCTGCATGAATCAGAAGCTGGTATCAAGATTGCAGAGAATCATATCAATAACTTCAGATATGCTGATGATACCACCCTAATGACAGAAAATGAAGAGGAGCTTAAAAGCCTCTTCATGATGGTGAAAGAGGAGAATGTAAAAGCTGGCTTAAACTCAGCATTTAAAATCTAAGATCATGGCCTCTGGTCCCATCACTTCATGGCAAATAGATGGGGAAAAAATGGAAACTGTGGTAGATTTTATTTCCTTGGGCTCCAAAATCCCTGTGGACGGTGACTGAAGCCATGAAATTAAAAGACATTTGCTTCTCGGAAGAAAAAAAGTATGACAAACCTAAACGGCATATTAAAAAGCAGCAACATCACTTTGTATAGTCAAAGTTTTGTTTTCTCCAGTAATCGTGTAAGGATGTTAGATTTGGACCATAAAGAAGGCTGAGTGCTTAAGAATTGATGCTTTCTATATTTCTGTCTTTGTGCCAGTACCACACTGTCTTGATGACTGTGGCTTTGTAGTAGAGCCTGAAGTCAGGTAAGTTTATTCCTCCAGTTCCATTCTTCTTTCTCAAAATTTCTTTGGCTATTCGAGGTTTTTTGTATTTCCATATAAATCTTGAAATTATTTGTNCTTATTCAGTTGAGCTGTGGGGAGGGATGGATGCTGCAAACAAATAACACTATCGTGTGCCTGCAGTGTATTTTTTTTTTAGTGCTTGTCAAAGTCACTTTAAACTTACAGAACGTTATATGTCAATTATATATCAATAAAACTGCAGGGGAAAGCTGAGGTAGGAGCATTCCCCCAAGAAAAGAGAAGGAAAAAGGAAATCAATATTGAACTGAATAGGTACTGAACTTTTCTTCTCTTGTCCTTAGATTTGACACCTGTAGTGGTGCCACTGGGTTGTGGCACTGGTTCCTGTAGTGGTGCCATTGGGTTGTGGCACTGTTTTCTACCTCTTTTCCCTTAGACCTCTTCTCACTTGCCCATCAAGTACCATAAGTAATTTGGTTTATCTTTTATTCTGTCCTTTCAGCTGAATCCTTCAAAGAATTTGCTGAATTGCTCAACGAAGTAGAAAACGAGAGGATGATGATGGTAGGTCATTAACACTTGGCCTGGAGCCAAGATCATGGCTGACTTTGGACATTTTTTCTGTCCTCATTGGTTGGAGTGTTGCTTTTTTGTTTGAATTTCTGTCTCATTACTACCTGGGTACTATAAAGACTGGAGTTTGATTTGGTTATTCTATCTCAAGTTCCCATTCTGAGAGTTTAAAAGGAAATCACTCTATTCATTTCAGTGAGATAAGACTTGAGAGGACATTAAATTTGGCTGTTGAACATATTGACAAAAATTGTGGTCTTTAGTGTTCTTTAACAAATTATCTATTTGTGTTTTATCTCCTTTTAGAAATAGTGAGTTTATATTTATATGTTTACATTTAAATGTGATAGTTTTATTTATATCTATGTGATAACATTTTTTCTTACATTTAAAATCTAATTCATTAATATTAATAGACTTTGATATTTAGAGCAGTTTTAGTTTTATAGAAAAATTGAGTGAAAATACAGAGATTTCATATACAGATGCCCTTTGAACATGTGTTTGAGCTCTGTGAGTCCACTTTTATGTGGGTACTTTTCAATGAATACTACAGTATTACATGATCTGACTTTGGTTGAATTTATGGGTACAGAACCTCAGATACTGGAGGACTGAGTGTAAAGCTATATGCAGAGTTTTGACTGCACAGTGTTGGGGCTTATGCCCTTAACACTTGAACTGTTCAAAGGTAAACTGTACTCCCTTTTTCCTTGCCGCCACTCCCCATATAGTTTTCCTTATTATTAATAACTTGCATTTGTTCCAATTAATGAAACTATATCAATACAATATTATTAGCTAAAGTCCATAGTTACTTTAGGGTTCAATTTCTGTGTTGAATATTTTATCACTTTTGACAAATGTTTAATGACATATATACAACAACAAAGTTTCATCATACAGAATATTTTCACTGCCCTAAAAATCTCCTGTGATTTCCTCTACCTTTTCTGACACCCAAACCCCTGACAAACACTTATCTTTTTACTGTGTTTTGCCTCTTCTAACATGTCATATAATTGAAGTTGTATAATATGGCTTTTTCATATTGGCCTCTTTGACTTAGCAACATGCATTTAAAGTTCCTCTATGTCCTTTCATGGCTTCATAACTCATTCCTTTGGTCAGTGAATAATATATATGCATACATTATAGTATATATTCCATTATATGGATGGGCCATGGTTTCTTCATCGTTTCACCTTATGAAGAATATATTGGTTACTCCCAAGTTTTGGCACTTATGAAAAAACTTCCATACACATCTGTGTACAGATTTTTATGTAGATATAAATTTTTAGCTCTTTTCAGTAAATTCTAAGGGATACAATTTCTAGATTGTGTTATGAATATGTCTAGATTTGTAAAAACCTGCCTGTTTTCAAAAGTGGCTGTACTATTTTCAATCTCACCAGCCATGAATGACAGTTCTTGTTGCTGCACATTATTGCAAGCTTTTGATTTTGGCTGTGATTTGGATTTCACCAACTCTAATATGTATTTTCGTTGTTGTTTAGTTGCTAAGCCATGTTCAGCTCTTTGTGACTCCTTGCCAGACTTCCCTGTATTTTACTATCTCCTGGAGCTTGCCCAAACTCATGTCCATTGAGTCAATGATGTTAACTGTCTCATGATCTGTTGCCTCCTTCTTCTCCTGCCTTCAAAATTTCCCAGCATTAAGTTCTTTTCCAATGAGTTGGCTCTTTGCATCAGGTGGCCAAAGAACTGGAGCTTGAACTTCAGCCTCAGTCTTTCCAGTGAATGTTCAGGGCTGATTTCTTTTATGATTAACTGAAAGGTTTGATCTCCTTGCAGCCTAAAGGACTCTGAAGAGTCTTCTCCAGGACTAGAATTAGAAGGTATCAGTTCTTCAGCACTCATCCTTCTTTATGGTCCAACTGTCACATCAGTGCATTACTACTGGGAAAACCATAGCTTTGGCTATTCAGATTTCTGTTGGCAAAGTGAAGTTGCTGATTTTTAGTATGCTGTCTAGGTTTATCATAGCTTTCTTTCCAAGGACCAAGTGTCTTTTAATTTCATGGCTGCAATCACCACCCAGTTATTTTGGAGCCAAAGAAAAAAAATCTGTCACTGCTTCTACTTTTCTCTCTTCTATTTGCCAGCAAATGATGGGACCAGATGCCATGATCTTAGTGTTTTGAATGTTGAGTTTTAAGCCAGCTTTTCACTCTCCTCTTTTACCCTCATCAAGAATCTCTTTAATTCCTCTTCAGTTTTTGCCATTGGTGGTATCATCTGCATGAGGTCATTGACATTTCTCCCAGCAATCTTGATTCTAATTTGTGTTTTATCCAGTCTAGCATTTCACATGAGGTACTCTGCATACATGTTAAATAAGCAGGGTGACAATATACAGCCTTGAGATGCTCTTTTCCCAATGTTGAACCAGTCCATTTTTCTATGTCTGGTTCTAATTGTTGCTTCTTGACCTGCATACCAGTTTCTCATGAGACAGGTTAAGTGGTCTGGTATTCCCGTCTCTTTAAGAATTTTCCATGATCTGTTGTCCACACAGTCAAAGACATTCGTGTAGTCAATGAAGCAGAAGTAGGTATTCTTCTGGACTTCCCTTGCTTTCTTTATCATCCAGCAAATATTGGCAATTCAATCTGTGGTTCCTCTGCCTTTTGTAAATCCAGTTTGTACATCTGGAAGTTCTCAGTTCACATACTGCTGAAGCTTAGCTTGAAGGATTTTGTTCATTACCTAGCTAACATGTGAGATGAGTGTAATTGTACATTAGTTTGAACATTCTTTAGCATTGTCCTTCTTTGCAGTTGGAATGAAAATTGACCTTTTCCAGTAGTCCTGTGGCCACTGGTAGGTTTTCCAAATTTGCTGACATATTGAATGCAGCACTTTAACAGCATCATTGTTCAGGATTTGAGATAGCTCAGGTGTAATTCCATGGCTTCCACTAGGATTGTTCTTAGTAATGCTTCCTCAGGCCACTTGATTTCACACTCCAAGATGTGTGGCTCTGAGTGAGTGACCACACCATCGTGGTTATCTGGTTCATGAAGACCTTTTTTTGTATAGTTCTTCTGTGTATTCTTGTCACCTCTTCTTAATGTCTTCTGCTTCTGTTAGGTACTTACCGTTTTTTCTCATTTATCATGCTCATTCTTATATGAAATGTTCCTTTGTGTATAATGGTAAATGTTTGCTGTTGTAATTTGCTTTTTCCTGATGACGTTTAATTTGGAACATATTTCCATATGCTTATTTGCTATCTACACATCATCTTTCATGAGGGACGTGTTCATGTCTTTTGCCTACTTCTTGAAAGTGAAAGTCTCTCAGTAGTGTTCGACTCTTTGTCTTAATTTTTTTTCCTATTGTTAAGTTTTAAGATTTCTTTGTATATTTCAGATGCCAGTCCTTTATCAGAAATGTTCTTTGCATAAAATATTCCAGTCTGTGGCTTATCTTTTCATTTTTTAAGAAAGTCTTTTGCAGAGCAGAAGTTTTGAATTTGAATGAAGTCCATTTTATCAGGTCTTTCATCAATCTTGCTTTTGGGGTTGTATCTAAAAAGGCATTACCAAACAAGTCATCTATATGGTTTCATATGTTATTTTGTAAGGCTTCCCTAAGGCTCAGTGGATAGAATATCTGTGTATAATACAGGAAATACAGGAGCTGCATGTTCAGTCCCTGGGTTGGGAAATTCCCCTGGAGGAGGAAATGGTAACCCATGCCAATATTCTTGCCTGAAAAATTCCCTGTGTTGAAGAGCCTCATGGGCTACAATCCAAAGGGTCACAGAGAATTGGACACATTTATGCACTGGCATAAGATCTTGTAGGAGTTTTATAATTATGTTATACATTTAGGTCTATGATCCTTTTTGAATTAATTCTTTTTTTGTTTCTTTTCTTTTAAAAAATTTATTTATTTTTAATTGAAGGGTCATTGCTTTATATAATTTTATTTACTGTTAAACATCAACAAGAATCAGCCATAAGTATACCCACATTCCCTCCCTCATGGATGTCCCTCCCATCTCCCTCCTGATTGCACCCTTCTAGATTGTCACAGAGCCCCTGTTTGAGTTCCCTGAGCCACACAGCAAATTCCCATTAGCTATCTATTTTACATATGGTATTGTAAGTTTCCATGTTACTCTCTATAAATCTCATCCTCTCCCTCCTCCCCTCCCCTCATGTCCATAAGTCTGTTCTCTATGTCTGTTTCTCCATTGCTGCCCTGAAAATAAATTCATAAGTACCATCTTTCCAGATTCTATATGNCATATGGTATTGTAAGTTTCCATGTTACTCTCTATAAATCTCATCCTCTCCCTCCTCCCCTCCCCTCATGTCCATAAGTCTGTTCTCTATGTCTGTTTCTCCATTGCTGCCCTGAAAATAAATTCATAAGTACCATCTTTCCAGATTCTATATGCCTTAGTATATGATATTTATATTTCTCCTTCTGACTTACTTCACTCTGCTTAATAGGCTCTAGGTATGTCCACATTATTAGAACTGACTCAAATGCATTCCTTTTTATGGCTGAGTAATATTCCATTGTATATATGTACCACTGCTTCTTTATCCTTTCGTCTGTCAATGGATATCTAGGTTGATTCTATGTTCTAGCTATTGTAAATAGTAGTGCAGTAAACATTGGGATACATGTGTCTTCTTCAATTTTAGTTTCCTCAGGTTATATGCCTAATAATGGGATTGCTGGGTCATGTGGTAGTTTTATTCCTGGTTTTTTAAGGAATCTCCATACTGTCTTCCATAGTGGCTGTATCAATCTACATTTATCCACGCTCTCTCCAGCATTTATTGTTTATAGACTTTTTGATGATGGCTATTCTGAAGTGGTCAAACAGGACATGGCAAGAGTGAACGTCGACATTTTAGGAATCAACAAACTAAAATGGACTGGAATGGGTGAATTTAACTCAGATGTGGGCAGGAATCCCTCAGAAGAAATGGAGTAGCCATCATGGTCAACAAAAGAGTCCAAAATGCAGTACTTGGATGCAATCTCAAAAACAACAGAATGATCTCTGTTCGTTTACAAGAACCATTCAGTATCACAGTAATCCAAGTATATGCCCCAAGCAGTAACACTGAAGAAGCTGAAGTTGAATGATTCTATGAAGACCTACAAGACCTTTAGAACTAACACCCAAAAAAGATGTCCTTTTCATTATAGGGGACTGGAATGCAAAAGTAGGAAGTCAAGAAACACCTGGAGTAACAGGCAAATTTGACCTTGGAATGCAGAATGAAGCAGGGCAAAGACTAATAGAGTTTTGCCAAGAAAATGCACTAGTCATAGCAAACACCCTCTTCCAACAACACAAGAGAAGACTCTACACATGGACATCACCAGATGGTCAACACTGAAATCAGATTGATTATATTCTCTGCAGCCAAAGATGGAGAAGCTCTAGAGTCAACAAAAACAAGACCAGGAGCTGACTGTGACTCAGATCATGAACTCCTTATTACCAAATTCAGACTCAAATTGAAGACAGCAGGGAAAACCGCTATACCATTCAGGTATGACCTAAATCAAATCCCTTGTGATTATACAGTGGAAGTGAGAAATAGATTTAAGGGCCTAGATCTGATAGATAGAGTTCCTGATGAACTATGGAATGAGGTTCGTGACATTGTACAGGAGACAGGGATCAAGACCATCCCCATGGAAAAGAAATGCAAGAAAGCAAAGTGGCTGTCTGGGGACACCTTACAAATAGCTGTGAAAAGAAGAGAAGTGAAAAGCAAAGGAGAAAAGGAAAGATATAAGCATCTGAATGCAGAGTTCCAGAGAATAGCAAGAAGAGATAAGAAAGCCTTCTTCAGC
>SJYX01023217.1:86842-102843 GCA_006410675.1 Oreotragus oreotragus
GCTGGTGCATGGGGATGATCCGGAGGGATGATGTGGGGTGGTAGGTGGGAGGGGGGTTCATGTTTGGGAGTTCATGTATACCTGTGGCAGATTCATGTCAATGTATGCCCAAACCAATACAGTACTGTAGAGTAAAATAAAGTAAAAATAAAAATTAAAAAAAGAAAATATCCCAGCTCAAAATAATTTTAAGATGAGGTAGAATATGTTAAATATTTATTTATATAATGATACATGTATATTTACAAAGAGGAAGATGAAAACTATGCAAGAACCAATGTAATTGGTTTGAAAATTTTTGATTGCTTAGTTATATTTTCATTACTGATTTGAGATAGCAAAGTTCTAACATTTTATAACAGGAATACGCTTATTTCTGGCACATTAATAAAAATCATATAATAAATCAACCATAGAATAGAACAGTAGCTAAAAATAAGAACAGAGAAGCAAAAGGAAGTTTTACCTTCATTACTTTGCTCTTAACTCACTGTATCTTATTTTAAGAGCAATATTTTTCTCAGTGGTTTGAATTGGAGTATGACTTTCTCCTCCTTATTTGTGCAATCTAAGACTTTTCCAGAACCCATATGTAAAAATTTTACACTGTATAGTTCAGAGAAAAAGTGCATGGGAGGTGTGTGGGAAAGGCTTTCTGAAGACAAACATTTGGGGTCTAGAATCCATTATTAATTATACTGCGGTGTGTGAAATTTGTACAAAACACTTTAGTCCTCTAAACGTAGGCTATCTCTCCTTGAAAAAGACCTTGTTGCTGGGAAAGATTAAAGGCAAAAGGAGAAGAGGGTGGGTGGATGAGGATGAGATGGTTAGATAGCATCACCAACTCAATGGGCATGAATTTGAGCAAACCCCTGAAGATAGTGAAGGACAGGGGAGCCTGGTGTGTGGCAGTCCATGGGGTCACAAAGAGTCACACATGACTTAACAACTGAACAACAACATTTGTAAAATGGTGAAATATTTTATATTTTGTTACAAAACACTCAACTCAATAAATAGTCATTGTTTTATTAGCCAATGATATTAACTGACACGTTTATTATATGTATTATTGTGTTACCAGTGAGGCTGTCCATGATAAAGTTAATTAAATATACCTTTCATATAGAAATTGAAATTTTAAAGCCATACAATTATTTTATTTTATTATTATATTTTTCCATGTTTTATTTTTTCACTAATAATTTTTGTGTTTTAATTATTTTATGGTATGCACAATACTTAAGTATTATCATAAAACAGAGAAATATACAAGTGATTTGTAAATAAAATTTCCTTCCTATCTAAAATGCTATGATTCTCAAAAATATATTGGATAGGATAACCTCATGAGAAGAGTTGACTCATTGGAGAAGACTCTGATGTTGGGAGGGATTGGGGACAGGAGAAAGGGACGACCGAGGACGAGATGGCTGGATGGCATCATGGACTCGATGGACGTGAGTCTGAGTGAACCCTGGGAGATGGTGATGGACAGGGAGGCCTGAAGTTCTGTGATTCATGGGGTCGCAAAGAGTCGGACATGACTGAGCGACTGAACTGAACTGAATGAGTAGTCCTTGAAGCAACAGTTAGAACTGGACATGGAACAACAGATTGGTTCCAAATAGGAAAAGGAGTATGTCAAGGCTGTATATTGTCACCCTGCTTATTTAACTGACATGCAGAGTACAACATGAGAAACGCTAGACTGGAAGAAACACAAGCTGGAATCAAGATTGCCGGGAGAAATATCAATAACCTCAGATATGCAGATGACACCACCCTTATGGCAGAAAGTGAAGAGGAACTAAGAAGCCTCTTGATGAAAGTAAAAGANNTCATGAGAAATACTGGACTGGAAGAAACACAAGCTGGAATCAAGATTGCCAGGAGTAATATCAATAACTTCAGATATGCAGATGACACCACCCTTATGGCAGAAAGTGAAGAGGAACTAAGAAGCCTCTTGATGAAAGTAAAAGAGGAGAGTGAAAAAGTTGGCTTAAAGCTCAACATTCAGAAAACGAAGATCATGGCATCTGGTCCCATCACTTCATGGGAAATAGATGGGGAAACAGTGGAAACAGTGTCAGACTTTATTTTTCTGGGCTCCAAAATCACTGCAGATGGTGATTGCAGCCATGAAATTAAAAGATGCTTACTCCTTGAGAGGAAAGTTACGACCACCCTAGATAGCATATTCAAAAGCAGAGACATTACTTTGCCGTCTAAGGTCCATCTAGTCAAGGCTATGGTTTTGCTACTAGTCATGTATAGATGTGAGAGTTGGTCTGTGAAGAACGCTGAGTGCCGAAGAATTGATGCTTTTGAACTGTGGTGTTGGAGAAGGCTCTTGAGAGTTCCTTGGACTGTGGGGAGATCCAACCAGTCCATTCTGAAGGAACTCAACCCTGGGATTTCTTTGGAAGCAATAATGCTAAAGCTGAAACTCCAGTACTTTGGCCACCTCATGCGAAGAGTTGACTCATTGGAAAAGTCTTTGGTGCTGCGAGGGATTGGGTGCAGGAGAAGAGGACGCCAGAGGATGAGATGGCTGGATGGCATCACTGACTTAATGGACGTGAGTCTGAGTGAACTCTGGGAGTTGGTGATGGACAGGGAGGCCTGGCGTGCAGTGATTCATGGGGTCTCAAAGAGTCGTACACGACTGAGAGACTGAACTGAACTGATTGTGACTGTTGTGAGGTGGTATCTCGTTGTTTTGATTTTCGTTTCTGCAATAATGAATGATGTTGAGCATCTTTTCATGTCTTTATTAGCTATCTGTATGTCTTCTTTGGAAAAATGTCTCTTTACGTCTTTTCCCCACTTTTTGATTGGGCCGTTTGTTTTTCTGGTATTTAGTTATATGAGTGGATAGTATATTTTTCAAATTAATTCTTTGTCAGTTGTTTCCTTTGCTATTATTTTCTTCCATTTTGAAGGGTTGTCTTTTCACCTTGTTTTCAGCTTCCTTTGCTATACCAAAGCTTTTAAGTTTAATCAGGTTCCACTTGTTTACCTTTATTTTTATTTATGTTACTCTAGGAGGTGGGTCATAGAGGATCTTGCTTTGAGCATGTTGTCAAGTATTCTGCCTCTATTTTCTTCTAAGAGTTTTTTAGTTTCTGCTCTTTTAGGTCTTTAATCCATTTTGAGTTTATTTTTGTGTATGGCATTCAAAAGTGTTCTAATTTCATTGTTTTACATGTAGCTGTCCAGTTTTCCCAGCACCACTTATTGAAGAGGCTATCTTTGCCCCATTGTATAGTCTTGCCTCCTTTGTCAAAAATAAAATACCCATTGGTGCATGGGTTGTCTCTGGGCTATCTATCTTGTTCTATTGTTGTATATTTCTGATTTTGTATCATTGCCATACTGTCTTGATGACTGTAGCTTTGTAATATAGTCTATAGTGAGAAAAGTTGATTGCTCCAGCTCCATTCCTCTTTCTCAAAACTGCTTTGGGTATTTGGGCTTTTTTTATGTTTCCGTATGAATTGTGAACTTTTTTGTTCTAGTTCTGTGAAAAAATGCCATTGATAATTTGATAGGAAACACATTGAATTTGTAAATTGAATTCGGTAATATAGTTATTTTCACAATGTAGATATTCTTACCCAGGAACATGGAATACCTCTCCATCTGTTTACGTCATCTTTGATTTCATTCATCAGTATCTTATAATTTTTCATATACAGTTTTTTTGTCTCCTTAGGTAGGTTTATTCTTAGATATTTTATTCTTTTTGCAATGATGAATGGGGTTGATTCCTTAATTTCTCTCTGATTTTTCATTGTTACTATATAGGAATGCAGGTGATTTCTGTGTATTAACCCTGTATCCCACGACTTTGCTACATTCACTGGTTAGCTCTAGTAATTTTATGATGGTTTCTTTTGGCTTTTCTATGTATAGTATCATGTCATGTGCAAACAGTGAGAGCTTTGCCTCTTCTTTTCTAATCCAGATTCCTTTTATTTCTATTTCTTCTCTAACTGCCATAGCTAGGCAAAATTATGTTGAATAATAGTGGTGAGAGTGGACACCCTTGTCTTGTTCCTGATCTTAGAGGGAATGCTTTCAGTTTTTCATCACTGAGAATGTTTGCTATGGTCTTATCATATGTGATCTTTACTATGTTGAGGTAGGTTTTTTCTTTGCCCATTTTTGGATGCATTTTAACCATAAATTGGTGCTGAATTTTGTCAAAGACTTTTTATGCATCTATTGAGATTATCATATGGTTTTTATCTTTTAGTTTTTTTTTATGTAGTGTATCACATTGATTCATTTGTGTATATTGAAGAATCCTTGCATCCCTGGAATAAACCCAACTTGGTCATGGTGTATGAGCTTTTTAATGTGTTGTTGAATTCTGTTTGCTCGAATTTTGTTGAGGAGTGAATCTATGTTCATCAGTGATATTGCCCTGAAGTGTTCTTTTTTTGTGTGTTGCCTTTGCCTGATTTTGTTATCATGGTGATTTTCGACTTGTAGAATGAGTTTGGAGGTGTTCCTTCCTCTGCAATTTTTTGGAATAGTTTCAGAAAAATAGGCATTAGTGCTTCTTTAAATGTATGATAGAATTCTCCTGTGAAGCCATCTGCCCCTGGGTTTTTGTTTCCTGGGAGAGTTTCGATCACAGTTTTGATTTCAGTATTTGTAATTGCCTTGTTCATAATTTGTATTTCTTTCTGATTCAGTCTTGAGAGGTTGAACTGTCGTAATTATCTGTCCATTTCCTGTAGGTTGTCCATTTTATTAGCATATAATTGCTCATAATATTCTCCTATGGTCCTTTGTATTTCTATGTTGTCTGTTGTAACCTCTCCTTTTCATTTCTATTTTTTAATTTGATTTTTCTCCCTGATTTTCTTGATGAGTCTGGCTAGTAAATTGTCAATTTTGTTTATTTTCTCAAATAACCAGCTTTTAGTTTTTATTAATCTTTGCTTGATTCCTTCATTACTTTGTCATTTATTTCTGCTCTAGTTTTTATTATTTCTTTCCTTTTGATTAATTTGGGGTTTCTTGTTCTTCTTTTTCCAGCAGCTTTCAATGTAGAATTAGGTTGTCTATTAAATGCTTTTCTTGTTTCTTAAGGTAGGATTGTATTACTATAAACTTCCCTCTTAGAACTGATTTTGCTGAACCCCATAATTTTTTGCTCATCATGTTTTCATTTTCATTTGTTCTAGGAATCTTTTGATTTCCAGTCATTTCTTCAGTAACATCTTCATTATTTAGTGATATATTGTTTAATTGCCATGAGTTTCTAATCTCAGCATTGTGGTCAGAGAAGATACTTGATACAATTTCAATTTTCATAAATTTACTGAGGCTTGATTTGTGGCCCAAGATATGGTCTATCCTGAAGAATGTGCCATATGCACTTGAGAAGAAAATGTATCCTACATTTGGATGTAAAATCCTGAAGATATCAATTTTGTCCATTTGTGTTTCCTTATTGATTCTGTTTTGATGATCTGTCCATGGGTATAAGTGAGGTGTTTAAGTCCCCTACCATCACTGTGTTGCTGTCAGTTTCCCCTCTTATGCTTGTTAGTGTTTGTCTTCTGTATTGAGGTGCTCCTGTGTTGGGCGCATACATCTTTACAATTGTTATGTCTTCTTGGATTGATCCCTTTATCATTATATCCTTGATCATTATGTCTTTCTTTGCCTCTTGTAATAAGTCTGTCTTGTATGAATTAAGGATTTCCACTCCAGCTTTCTTTTGGTTTCCATTCTCATGGAATATCTTTTTTCATGCTTTTATTTTTGTCCTTTTACTTTAGGTCTGAAGTGCGTCTCTTGTGGACAACATATATATGAGTCTTGTTTCTATATCCATTCAGCCATTCTGTACTTTTTGATTTGTGCATTACATGTTCCTATTGGCATTTTCTTAACTGTTTTGGGTTTGTTTTTGTAGGTCTTTCCTTTCTCTTGTGTTTGCTGGTTATGTAAGTCCTTATAGTATTTATTGTAAGGCTGGTTTGGTGGTGCTAAACTCTCTTAACTTTGGCTTGTCTGGAAGCTTTTGGTTTCTCCATCAATTTTGAATGAGATCTTTGCCAGGTATATTAATCTTGGTTGTAGATTTTTTTTTTCTTTCAGTACTTTAAATATATCCTGCCATTCCTTTCTGGCCTACAGAGTTTCTGCTAAATGATCTGCTGTTTATCATATGGGTTTTCCCTTGTATGTTGCTTTTCCCTTGCTGCTTTTAATATTCTTTCTTTGTGTTTAATCTCTGTTAGCTTGATTGATATGTGTCTCGATGTGTTTCTCCTTGGGTTTATCCTCTAAGGGACTCTCTGTGATCCTTGGACTTGATTGACTATTTCCTTTCCCATGTTTGGGAAGTTTTCAACTATAATTTCTTCAAAAATATTTCTCAGTGCCTTTCTTTCTTTCCTTCTTACTCTGGGACTCCTATATTTCGAATATTGGTGCATTTATTGTGGGGAAGGCAATGGCACCCCACCCCAGTACTCTTGCCTGGAAAATCCAATGGACGGAGTAGCCTGGTGGGCTGCAGTCCATGGGGTCGCTAACAGTCGGACAGACTGAGCGACTTCACTTTCACTTTTCTCTTTCATGCATTGGAGAAGGAAATGGCAACCCACTCCAGTATTCTTGCCTGGAGAATCCCAGGGATGGGGGAGCCTGGTGGGCTGCCGTCTATGGGGTCACACAGAGTCGGACACGACTGAAGTGACTTAGCAGCACCAGCATTGTTGTCCCAAATGTCTCTGAGAATATCCTCAATTCTTTTCATTCTTTTTCCTTTATTCTGCTCTTCAGCAGTTATTTCCACCATTCTGTCCTCCAGCTCACTTATCCATTCTTCTGCCTCAGTTATTCTGCTATTGTTTCCTTCTAGAATATTTTAACTTCAGTAATTGTGTTATTCATTATCTGTTTGTTTATTCTTTATTTTTTTCAACATCCTTGGTGATTATATTAACTGTGTTGTTCCTTGCATTTTCTCCATTCTATTTTCAAATCTTTGGAACATCTTTACTGTCATTGTTCTGAATTCCATTCCAAGTAGATTGCCTATTTCCTCTTCATTTATTTTTTCTTGTGAGTTTCTACCTTATTCTTTCATTTGTTCTCTATTCCTCTGTCTTTCCATGCTTTTTTCTAACTTACTCCATTTGAAGTCTCCTTTTCACAGGTTTTAGAATTGTATTCCTTTTTCTTTTTAGTTTTTGCCCTTGGAGAGAAAGGTTGGTTGAGTGGTTTGCGTTGACTTTTTGTTAGGGGTGACTTGTGCCTGTGTTCTAGTTAGAGGAGATCAAGCAGATCAAGCAGGTAATTACAGAAATAATGGGACACATACATACTTCCACACACACAGTTATAACCAAAATATTCTAAAGAAAAGAGTACAGGTGACTGACTTAGTGAACCAGGGAAACCAAAGTTGATAATGACCAATTAAAAGCAGAGCTCACTAATGTTCAGTATTTAAAGCTGAGCCTGGGCAGAGTGCTATCTGGGGAATATAGCAAAGATAGCACAACAATTTAAATTACATGTTGAAAAAAGAAAGAGTAAAGGAAGGAAAAAGGGAGAAGAGAAAGAGAAAAGAAAGAGGAGAAGGGAGAGAAAAGAAAAGGAAGGGCATGGAAGAGAGGGTAAATAAAAGAGAAAAAATAGCAAAGCAAAGATAAATAGAGACATGTGACAAAGGTTTATATATATTCAGAAATAGCTACAGCTGATAAAGAAGTTTAAGAAAGCAGTCAAATATGTAAAAAACAAAATCACAAAAATCACAAAAAAATGGTGAAAAAAAAATCAAAAAAAGAATTTTTTTTTTTTTAACAAGAAAAACAGAGGAAAACTCCACAGCACTGCAAAAGGGTAATGTGAACATGGAGGTATGTAGGGGGAATAAACAGTGTTCTGTTTATTAAAAAAATGTTTTATTAATTTTATCTGTTTACTAATAAAAAGTTCTCAAGATGGTAGTTCTTCTTGTTTATGGAGTCTGCCCCCATGGATGGGGTTGGATTAGTGTCCTGTGATGTTTTCCTGGTTGTGGGAGCTTGTGCCTGTGTTCTTCTGGTTGATGGAGCTGAATCTTGTCTCTCTGAAGGGCAGTGCAGTGTACATTGGTCGGTTTGGGGGGTGTCTGTCGGTTCAATATACCTTTGGACAGTCCTTTTGGCTTTGTCAGTGTTAGACACATCTATTTCCACAGCTGTTTCGAAGTGGCCCTCTCAGGATATTTTTACTGTCACCAGCCCCCTACTTGTCCCTGGAATCTTCGCTGGTGCTTCTGTTTCCTGGTCTTGCCTTGGGTTGCAGACCAAAGCTTGCTAGGTCGGGGCTTGTATTAATCTTTTCTCTGCTCCCTGACCCTTCCCTTTGCATCACAGCAATGTGTATGGGTTTCCCTTAGTCCCCTGAGGTTGCCCTATATGTCACAGGGCTTGTGTGCATTTGCTTGGTTCACTGGACCCACTCTCTATGTTGTGGGTATTGTGTGCACTTGTCTCGGGCCCACTCTCTGCGTGGAGTGGGTGAGGAGGGGAACCTGTGTACACTTGTCCTGTCTCACTGGGCCTGCCTTCTATGTTGCAGGGCTTGTGTGTTCTTTTGGATCCCTAGACCTGCTCTCTATGCTGTGAGGTTTGTGTGTGTTACAGAGGTTTGTATGCCACGCCTCTCTTGGCACCTGGGCCCGCCCTCTGCACCACAGGGCTTGTTTCAGTTCCCTGAGCCCGATGTCTGGTTGGGACCACAGTCTGTGAGCTATCTATGGGCTGAGAAGTGCAGCCTTCTCTGTTCTCTGACCTCCAAGTCTCTGTTTTGCCCAGCCTTCTGAGATTGTGCAGATACCCTTCCCCACAATGAGGTTGCCTCCCAGCTCATGGCAACTGCCCCTGTTTCAGAATTCCCTCCCTCCCTCTCTCAGTGCACAAGCTCTCGTCCAGATGTTCTGTGCCTTTTCCCTTTTTATGTCTCCATCTTCTCGCCTACCTCATTCCAGGGAGCTTAGCCTGCCCTCTGGAGGCCTGGGGTCTTCTGCTGTCGCCTACAGGTTGCTTTGTAGGAATTGTTCCATATCTTATTGAGTTTTTGATGTATTTGTGGGCAGGCTGACCATCTCCCTATCTTACTCCTCTGCCATCTTTTTCTAGCCTTTTTCCCCTTTTGAGCTAATTCTTGAGAAACTGTAATGATTGTCTCCAGATTTTTTGTTTTTAATGTGGATATCTGGTTGTTTCATCACTATTTCTGAAAAGACTGTCCTTTCTCCATTGAATTACTTTAGCTTCTTTGGCAAAGATCAATGGATTATTTTTGTGTGAATCTATATCTGGGCTACGTTCTCTTCCACTGATCTATTTGTCTATTTCTTCAGCAATATTATACATTTTTTTGCAAAATTAAAAAATATTGAAATATAGTTAACTTAAATATTGTGTCAGATATATGTTGCTCTGGTTTAGTCACTTAGTCATGTCTGAATCTTTTGTGATCCCATGGACTGTAGCCTGTCAAGCTCTTTTGTCCATGGGATTTCCCAGGCAAGAATCCTGGAGTTTATTGTTATTTCCTTTTCCAGGGGATCTTCCTGAATCAGGGACTGAACCCATGTCTTTTGTATTGCAGGTGGATTCTCTATTCCCAAGCCACTGGGCAAGCCCATGATTCAGATACATATATATTAAAAATATTTTCCATCATCAGATATTACAAGATGTTGAGTATAGTTCCCTGTGCCATACAGTAAATCCTCATTGCTTATCTATTTTAGATATAGTAGTTTGTTTGTGTTAATCCTATCCCCTTGGTAACTGTAAATTTACTTTTTATGTCTGTGAGTGTGTTTCTGTTTTGTATATAGATTCACTTGTATTATTTTTTAGCTTCCACATGTAAATGATATTATATGATACTTGTCTGACTTATTTCACTTAGTATGGTTATCTCTAGGTCCATCCCTGTTGCTGCAAAAGGCAATATTCCATTGTATGAATCTATGCTTATATATATATATATACACATATATGTGTATATTTTTATATATACATATATGATATATATATATATATAGTGTATATATATACCACATGTGTATGGGCTTCCCGGGTGGCTCAGACAGTAAAGAATCTGACTGCAATGTGGGAGCCCTGAGTTTGATCCTGAGTTGGGAAGAACCCTTGGAAGAGGGCATAGCAACCCACTCCACTATTCTTGCCTGGAAAATCCCCATGGACAGAGGAGCCTGATGGGCTATAGTCCATGGGCTTGCAAAGAGTCAGACATGATTTAGCGACTAAGCACAGAATGAATATATGTATATATATATACACACACACACACACACACGATATGTGTAAGGGTGATATATATGTCACATCTTCTTAAGCCAAACATGTGTTAATGGGCACTTGGTTGTTTCTGTGTCTTGGCTGTTGTAATAGTGCTGCTATGTACATTGGGGTACATGTATTTTTTGGAATTAAATTCTCATTTTTTTTGATAAATCCACAGAAGTGTGATTGCTAGATCATATGGTAGCTCTATTTTCACTTTTTTAAGGAACCTCCATACTGTTTTCCATAGTGGATGTGCCAGTTTGCATTCCCACAAACTGTGTAAGGGTTCCCTTTTCTATGTATACTCTCTAGTATTTATTATTTGTAGAATTTTTAATGATGACCATTCTGACCAGTGTGAGGTGATATTGTTCACTTGCCTCCTTGTGTCTGACTCTTTGTGACCCCATGGACTGCAGCACACCAGGTCCCCCAGTCCCTCACCATCTCCAAAAATCTGCCCAAGTTCATGTCCATTACATTGGTGATGTCATCCTGCCATCTCATCCTCTCATGCCCTTTTCTCCTTCTACCCTCAATCTTTCCCAGCATCAGGGACTTTTCCAATGAGTCAACTGTTCACATCAGATGACCAAACTACTGGACATTCAGCTTCAACATCAGTCCTTCTAAATGAGTATTCAGGGTTGATTTCCCTTGAGATTAACTAGTTTGATCTCCATGCTGTCCAAGGAATTCTCAAGAGTCTTCTCCAGCACCACAGTTGAAAGTGAAAGTGAAAGTGAAGTCGCTCAGTCGTGTCCGGCTCTTTGCGACCCTGTGGACTGTAGCCCACCATGCTCCTCAGTCCATGGGATTCTTCAGGCAAGAATACTGGAGTGGGTTCCCATTTCCTTCTCCAGGGGATCTTCCCGACCCAGGGATCGAACCCAGGTCTCCCACATTGCAGGCAGACACTTTAACCTCTGAGCCACCAGGGAAGCACCACAGTTGGAAGGCATTAATTCTTCAGTGCTCTGCTGTCTTTATGGTCTACCTCTCACAACTGTACATGACCATTGGGAAGACCATAACCTTGACTATATGGACCTTTGTCAGCAAAATAATGTCTCTGCTTTTCAACACACTGTCTAGGTTTGACATTGTTTTCCTGCCAAGAAGCAAACGTCTTCTGATTTTATGGCTACAGTCACCATCTGCAGTGATTTTAGAGCCCCAAAAGAAAAAATCTGTCATTGCTTCCACTTTTTGCCCTTCTATTTACCATAAAGTAATGGAGCTGGATGCCATGATCTTATTATTATTTTTTTAATATTTAGTTTTAAGCCAGCTCTTTTACTCTCCTCCTTCACCCTCATCAAGAGATTTTTTAGTTCCTCTTTGCTTTCTGCCATTAGACTGGTATCATCCAGATATCTGAGGTTGCTGATCTTTCTCCCGCCTATCTTGATTCTAGCTTGCAACTTATCCAGCTTGGCATTTCTCATGATGTGCTCAGCATATGGATTAAACAAGCAAGGTGACAGCAGACAGCCCTGTTGTACTTCTTTCTCAATCTTGAACAAACCAGTTATTCCATACAGACTTCTAACTGTTGCTTCTTGACTTGCATATAGGTTTCTCAGGAGACAGATAAAATGGTCTGGTATTCCCATCTCTTTAAGAGCTTTCACAGTTTATTATGATCCACACAGTCAAAGGCTTTTGTGTAGTCAATGAAACAGAGGTAGATGTTTTTCTGGCATTCCCTAGCTTTCTCTATGATCCTGCGGATGTGTGAGGTGATACCTTGTGGTTTTGATTTGCATTTCTCTAATTATTTAGTGATATTTAGTACCTTTTCATGTGACTATTGACCATCTATAGTTCTTTGGAAAAATGTCTATTTAGATCTTTTGTCTAGTTTTTAATTTTTTAAATATTAAATTGTGTGAGCTGTTTGTATATTTTGGCTATTAACTCCTTGTTATTCACATTGTTTGCAAATAATTTCTTCTATTCTGTATGTTGTTTTTTCAGTTTGATGATTTCTTTGCTGTACAAGAGCTTTTAAGTTTCATTAAGTCTCATGTTTATTTTTGCTTTTATTTATTTTGTTTTCAGAGACTGAGCTAAGAAAACATTGCTGATTTATGTCAGAGAATGCTTTGCCTATGTTCTCTTCTAGAATTTTTATGGTGTCATGTCTTATATTTAGATCTTTTTACCATTTTGAGTTCATTTTTATATAGAGTGTGAGGGGCGTTCTAATTTCATTGATTTACATGTAACTGTCCAGCTTTTCCAACACCACTTATTGAAGAGACTATATTTTATCCACTGTATATTCTTCTTGCATCCTTTGTTATAGTTTAATTTACTATGTGTCTGTAGATTTACTTCTGGGCTCTCCATTCTTTTCTTGTTGTTGTTGTTCAGTGGCTAACTTGTATCTCTTTGTGACCCGCGTGAACTGCAGCATGCCAGACTTCCCTGTCCTTCAGTATGTCCTGGAGTTTGCTGAATCTCATGTCCATTGAGTCAGTGATGCCATCCAACATCTCATCCTCTGTCACCCGCTTCTCCTCCTGCCTTCAGTCTTTCCCAGCATTAAGGTCTTTTACAATGAGCTGGCTGTTTGCATCAGGTGTCCAAAGTATTGAAGCTTCAACTTCAACATCAGTCCTTCCAATGAATTGATATTCCTTTCTATTGATCTGCATTTGTGCCAATACCATGCTGTTTGGATAACTGTAGGTTTGTAATATTGTCTTAAGTCTGGGTGAGTTATGTCTCTAGCTTTGTTCTTTTTCCTCAGGATTGTTTTGGAAATTCTGAAACTTTTGTCTATTATATGTTTTAACTCTGTGAAAAATGTTATGTACCAACACCACATTATCTTGATTTAATATAACTTTGTAAATAAATTGTGAAGTAGGGTAGGAACTTTAGAACCTATTTATCAATATCCACAAAATAAAATGCTGGGATTTTGGTATTATGTTGAATCTATAGATTAAGTTGGGACAAACTAACATCTTAAAAATATTGTCTTACTCTTCATGAGCATCAATTATCTCTTCATTATTTATACCTTCTTTGATTTCTTTCATCAGAGTTTTATAGTTCCCACCTATTAGATTTATTTTATTTTATTTTTTAGATTTTTTTTTTGTGAACTATTTTAACAGTTGGAAAACAAAACAAAACAAAACAAACAAACAAACAAAAAAACTCTAGACCCATACCAGCAGTGTCACCTGGAAAAATTGGTAGAAATGCATGTCTTTAGCCACACTCCAAAGTTACTTGAGACTTAAATATGGAAGTACCTATCTTGTTCAATATTTATTTTTATTAGGAGCATGTGGTTGAATTGGAAGCAATGTAAAGGACCATTTTGTCTATCTTCCCTTTCTATCATTAGATGACTTTCTATTGGCAGCTCAGTTTTGTTAAACCCATTTATTCTGATAGCAAGAGCCCTTTAATCTTCCTGCTTCAACAGGAAGTAATCACTCTTCCTTTTCAACAGTGTGATTTCTCAGAATACTGCTACCATTTTATCTCAGCTCCTGGAGAGTTAGGATTGAAAGCAGGGCCTTTAAGCAGGGAAATAATTGCTGTGCCAATAACTTGGTTGTTGACTTCACACTAATCACTTTATTTCTTCTAGTCTCCCTTTTTTTATATGTAGAGTGAGAAAATACTTCCCACCTCCCAAGTTTGTTGTATATATGCCAAATGATAAAATGAATATAGAAGTGTTGCATAAATAGAAAAAACACTGATCATATAAATGTTTCTAGTTATCTTTTGTTACCTAAAAGATTAGTCTTGTGGAAATGTGACTTTGGGAATTTTCTTCGTTGAAGAAATTTGCTTTTAAAAAGATACTTAAGAGTTCACTATGGGTAATCTTCCCAGAGCCTATTAGATGCCCCACTAGTTTAATGTTTTCTTCTATCACAAGAGTTTTTGGACTGCTACAAATTTGATCTCAAAGACATTCACCCCCATTTCATTCAGATGCCACTAGAAATGTCATCTGTATAGTTCTTAAGCTCTATTTGTTTCTTGACCTCTTTTATTGACCCCAAAGCTCTAAAATATGCACTTTTTGAGATGTTTTCCTCACCATTCTTCTAGCTGTTTTCCACAAGACTAGCTAATTTTCTTCTCTCTTTAATTATAGTGTGCTCACTCAATTCTTCAGTCATATATTGAGTGTTGGCTTCCCATTTCCTATTTAATTCCAAGAATGCTGCTGTGAAGGTAGGGCTAAATGAAGGCCTTTTACAACATGCCAGGAATTTATTGTTTGACTGCATCTCTTTCATCTCCTGGAAGTGTAGTAAAAGTATTTGTGTACCTCAGTATGGTAGCTGTTAAAGAGCTTTTTGTCATTTCTCTAAGAGGAGGCAAAAAAAATCTTTAGTAGAAGAAGGAGGAAGATCACAGTCCTAGCATGTGACAACCTCAAATATTTAGTCATTCTCATAAACAAGTTTTAACGTATGGAAGAAACTATGGGGAAAACAAACAGAGAAGCCTTTATTTCTTAACAAGTACACTGGAGGAAGTAGTAGTACCTCTGAAAGTGTCCTTTAAAAATCTCAATAACAGACTTTCTCTATAATTAAAGATAGGAGGCTTGCCTAGGTGCCATTCTGACCCTGAAGGGAACTCTGTTGGCAATGGTAAGGTCTGTTTTTGAGGACTGCAAAAAATGAACTTAAACAGTGTACTTTCAATGCCTTCTTTTTGTAATATGTTAACCATCAAAGACTCATTTACTAATGATCTATTGCTACATAACATCCTATTCTAAAACTTATCAAATTAAACTAAAATTATTTAATTTTATTTCATGTTTTTTTTTGGGGGGGTCGGGAATTCAGGCAGGGGTCACCTGGGAGATTCTTCTGGTCTATGTGGTGGTATTCACTTGGGAGATGGGGTGGTATGGAAGATAAAAAATAGCTTCATTTACATATCTGACTCCTTAGTGAGATGACTGGAAGCCTGAACTCAGCTGAACTACTGACAAGAATGTCTACATTTGACCCCTCTAGCTTGGTAGTGGCAGGATATTTCAACTTCTTATACTGTGGCTCAGGTCTTATGAGGACTGTTCCAAGGCAAGCAAGTTACTGGCTTTTTATGACCTAGCCTGAGATGTCATGTAGTATCACTTCTGCTGTATTTTGTTGGTTCAGAACAGGAACAAACTCACTTGTATTCAAGGTAGAGGGAATAGAGGCCTTTCTTCTCAGTGGGAGGAGCATCATAGAATTGGTGGCCACGCTTTAAAACTTCCGCTGTAGTAAAGAAAAAAAATTACTCCCTGTATGTGATCTATGACACCAAAGATTAGTTTATTTCCAGGTGGGTACACAAAGTTGATAGCACATAATTCACAATCCATGGAAAAGTAGCATGTATTAGGCAAGAGAGACAGGCTGGTACTTTTAGTAAGAATTTTATTGTTTTCAATTGAAGATAGTCATGGAGTTTTTTTGTTTGTTTAGTTCTTTAATTTTTATTTATTTATTTTTTATTTTTATTGTGTATTTATTTATTTATTTTTTAGAGCTTCCATTTTACTTTATTTTACTTTACAGTACTCTACTGGTTTTGGCATACATTGACATGAATCTGCCACGGGTATACACGAACTCCCAAACATGAACCTCCCTCCCACCT
>SJYX01023217.1:106334-122488 GCA_006410675.1 Oreotragus oreotragus
GTTCTATTCAAGGTTTTTTGTGTTTCCATACAAATCTTGTTAGTTCTGTGAAAAATACCGCTGGTAGCTTGATAGGGATTGCATTGAATCTGTAGATTGCTTTGGGTAATATATTCATTTTCACTATATTGGTAAAATCAACACAGAAATCCCTTGCATTCCTATACACTAATAATGAGAAAGTAGAAAATGAAATTAAGGAAACAATTCCATTCACCATTGCAATGAAAAGAATAAAATACTTAGGAATATATCTACCTAAAGAAACTAAAGACCTATATATAGAAAACTATAAAACGCTGGTATAAAACACTGATGAAAGAAATCAAAGAGGACACTAATAGATGGAGAAATATACCATGTTCATGGATTGGAAGAGTCATGGAGTTTTGATTGGATGAGAGTTTGCCCATTTATTTGAACCTTAAATCATACCTGGTTGCAAAATAAGAGGTCCTGCTTGTAGGACCTGAATGCAATATGTATTAATGCCTCAACTTGCCTTGCTCTTTGTTGATAGTTTAAAAATTGCTTCTTAGTTTGGAAAATAAGGGGTTCCCTAATACCTCAGTTGGTAAAGAATCTGCCTGCAGTGCAGGAGACCTGTGTTTGATTTCTGGGTTGGGAAGATCCCCTGGAGAAAGGAAAGGCTACCCACTCTATAATTCCGGCCTGGAGAATTCCATGGACTGTATAGTTCATGGGGTCGCAAAGAGTCGGACATGACTGAGCGACTTTCACTTTTGGAAAACATAGGACTGGTCAAAACTGGCTTTCTACTCTGTCTTCTGTTTTTGTTATAAAGATATTTCTTATCTTACTGACACTTCAGTCTCATCAGATAAGGAAACCAGTCCCTCTTTTTTTTTTTTTTCTTGCCTTGTAATAGATCAGAATTAAAGCATAGCTAACTTGCACCTCTGAAAAAACAAACCCTGCTTGTTGCATTGGATAGATGCAAATTCCCAAGAGATTTATATGAACACCAAAGCTTTGTATATCTCTGCCTTCCCAATGTACAAGTGCTTCAGTTTGGCAATGATGTTTTTAATTTCCAAAACCAATATTGCCAATATTTTTAGTATGTGGAAAGGCTGTTCCTGTCAGGTTCTGAGCATACAGTTACGCCTTTTGAAGGCCTGGTCCAGTATTCTCTGTGATGCTGTAATAAATTCCTAGTTCTGAGGGAAATGTTCTGGCTTTATGACAAACCAGGGCAGGGCTAGAAAACAATTTATACTGTGATCTTTCCTGGTGCTATTACTGTTAACTCATTTGCTTCCCATGAAATGATTTGTACTTGGTGCAATTGCCTTTTCATGTGTTTTTGCATTCCCCTTTTTGTCTCTTTTCCACACATACTTCAGGCTTCCTGTGTCTGTTTCTGGTCATAACTCTGGATATTTATCAATTAAAAACTCAGATCATACTACCAGTAAAGTTACAGAGAAAGGCCCCTAATGTTTCCTTTCTCATTTTCTCTGAAACCATTTGATTTTAAAAGGCCAATATGGGAAAACAGTAACAAAACCCAACAAACCAGCAAACTAGTTAACATTTTGCACTAATACACATTGATGGTGTATTATAAGGAAATATTCTAGTAACAATGAATCTTGAATCTGAACCTTGCTAATTTGAAAGTTATTTTGTGTGTTTTTTCTTTTTCTCTAGGTACACAATGCTAGTGATTTGCTGATCAAACCCCTGGAAAATTTCCGGAAGGAACAAATAGGCTTCACAAAGGTACATTTTTTCTACGTGTCTAGATATTCTTTTTTTTTTTTTTTTTAATAGCATGTGGATAGTTGTTTGGGCTACCACCCTTCACCCTTCAAGCTTGAGGAGGATTCATCTCTATAAGAAAACGTATCAGAAAGTGAGAAAATCTGAATTTGACTCCTGACTGTGCTTCTAGCTACCTCTGTAACTGTGGACAAGATACTTCTCCTTTTGGAGCTTCAAATTCTCCATATGGAAAATGGGGAACTTAATAATAATAGATATTATTTAAAGATGACTTACTATGTGCCAAGCCCTGGGCCAGGTGTTTTACATTCATTGTCTTAATCACAACAAACCTATGAGGTTCTGGTATTATCCCCATTTTACAAATAAGGAAATTGAAGTTTAAACAAGATAAATAACATGACCAAAATTATCGTGATGTAATTAGTAACTGACAGTCACTAAGATTTAAAACTGAATATCTATTTAGCTTCAAATCCCACATTCTTTCCATTAAACTATACTGTCTATATCTTTGCTATCCAATATGGTAGCCAAAAACTATATAAAGAACATAAAATTAGTTTCTCAGACATGCTAGTCACATTTCAAATGCTTAGTGAGTCACATGTGGCTAGTGGCTGTTGTACTGGATAGTGCAAACAGAACATTTCCATTATTGTAGAAATTTCTACTTGGCAGCATTGTACTAGATAATGTCAGGTTCCCTTGGATCTCTCTGATACCCCAGTTTCTCATGAAGGGGCATGAATAATTGTCAAATTTCTTCTTTTTCATGAGACTATTTGGAGAAACTTTATTCATAATAGCCCCCAAACTGGAAAGAGCCCAAAGGTCCATCGACGGATAAATTATTGCCAATGAGATTTCTAAGATGCTTCCATGTCCTGTTGTTGTTCAGTTGCTAAATTGTGTTCAACTCTTTGCTATCACATGGACTGCAGCCTGCCAGGCTTCCTTGTCCTACACATTCTCCCAGAGTTTGCTCTAACCCATTTCCACTCAGTGGGTGATGCTGTCTAATGATCTAATCCTTTGCCACCCCCTCTCCTTTTGCCTTCAGTCTTTCCCAGTATCAGGGTCTTTTCCAATGAGTTGGCTCTTTGCATCAGGTGGCCAAAGTATTGGACCTTCCACTTCAGCATCAGCCCTTCCAATAAATATTCAGGATTGATTTCCTTTAAGATTGAGTGGTTGATCTCCTTGCAGTTCAAGGAACTCTCAAGAGTCTTCTCCAACACCACAGTTCAAAAGCATCAATTCTTCGATGCTCAGATTTCTTCATAGTCCAATTCTCACATCCATACATGAACTGGAAAAACCATAACTTTGACTAAATGGACCTTTGTCTGCAAAGTGATGTCTCTGTTTTTTACTATGCAGTGTAGGTTTGTCATAGTTTTTCATCCAAGGAGCAAGCATCTTTTAATTTCATGGCTGCAGTCACCATCTGCAGTGATTTTAGCACCCAAGAAAACAAAATCTACCATTGTTTCTATTTTCTCCCCATCTATTTGCCATGAAGTGATGGGACTGGATGCCATGATCTTAGTTTTCTGAATGTTGAGTTTTAAGCCAGCTTTTTCATATTCCTCTTTCATCTTCATCAAGAGATCTTTAGTTTGTCATCACTCTCTACCATTATATTTGTATCATCTGCATATCTGAGGTTGTTGATATTTTCCCTGACAATCTTGATTCAGCTTGTGATTCATTCAGCCCAACATTTTACATGATGTATTCTGCATATAAGTTAAATAAGCAGGGTGACAATATACAGCCCTGTCATACCATCTCCTAGCTATTTCAATGAATATTAGGGTACAGGTATCTTTTTGAATTTCTTTTTTCTCTGGGTATATGCCCAGTAGTGGGATTGCTGGGTCATATGGTAGTTCTACTTTTATTAATAGATTTTTATGTAATCTTTATAGTGTTCTGCATAGTGGCTGTGTCATTTTACATTCTCACCAACAGTGTGTGAGGATTCCCTTTTTTCCACACCCTCTCCAGCATTTATTCTTTATAGATTTCTTTGATGATGGCCCTTCTGAAATTTGTGAAGTGATGCCTCATTGTAGTTTTTATTTGCATTTCTCTAATAATTAATGCAGAGTACATCATGAGAAACGCTGGAATGGAAGAAATACAAGGTGGAATCAAGATTGCCGGGAGAAATATCAATAACCTCAGATATGCAGATGACACCACCCATATGNTAGATTTCTTTGATGATGGCCCTTCTGAAATTTGTGAAGTGATGCCTCATTGTAGTTTTTATTTGCATTTCTCTAATAATTAATGCAGAGTACATCATGAGAAACGCTGGAATGGAAGAAATACAAGGTGGAATCAAGATTGCCGGGAGAAATATCAATAACCTCAGATATGCAGATGACACCACCCATATGGCAGAAAGAGAAGAGGAACTAAAAAGCCTCTTGATGAAAGTGAAAGAGAAGAGTGAAAAAGTTGGCTTAAAGCTCAACATTCAGAAAACTAAGAACATAGCATCTGGTCCCATCTGTTCATGGAAAATAGATGGGGAAAGAGTGGAAACAGTGTCAGAATTTATTTTTGGGGGCTCCAAAATCACCACAGATGGTGACTGTAGCCGTGAAATTAAAAGACGCTTTCTCCTTGGAAGGAAAGTTATGAGCAACCTAGATAGCATATTCAAAAGCAGAGACATTACTTTGCCAACAAAGGTCCATCTAGTCAAGGCTATGGTTTTTCCAGTGGTCATGTATGGACGTGAGAGTTGGACTGTGAAGAAAGCGGAGCGCCGAAGAATTGATGCTTTTGAACTGTGGTGTTGGAGAAGACTCCTGAGAGTCCCTTGGATTGCAAGGAGATCCAACCAGTCCATTCTAAAGGAGATCAGTCCTGGTTGTTCTTTGGAAGGAATAATGCTAAAGCTGAAACTGAAGTACTTTGGCCACTTCATGTGAAGAGTTGACTCATTGGAAAAGACTCTGATGCTTGGAGGGATTGGGGGCAGGAGGAAAAGGGGGCGACACAGGATGAGATGGCTGGATGGCATCACTGACTCGATAGACGTGAGTTTGAGTGAACTCCGGGAGTTGGTGATGGATAGGGAGGCCTGACGTGCTGCAATTCATGGGGTCGCAAAGAGTCGGACACAACTGAGTGACTGAGCTGAACTGAACTGAACTGAACTGAATGATTAATGACGTTGAGCATTTTTCATGTACTTTTTGGCCATCAGGATGATTTCTTGGGAGAAATGTCTCCTTAGGTCTTCTGTGGATTTTTTGATTGGGTTACTGATTTAATTGATATTGAGCTATAGGAGCTGTTTTTATATTTTGTAGATTGATTCCTTTTTGGACATTTCATTTTCAAATATTTTCTCCCATTTTATGGGTTGTCCTTTTGATTTATTTATGGTTTTCTTTGCTGTGCACAAGCTTTTAAGTTTAATTAATTTATTTTTATTTTCATTACTCTAGGATGTGGGTCAAAAAAAGGCCTGTAGTCATTTATGTCAGAGAGTGTTCAACCTATATTTTCCTCTATGAGTTTTATCGTATCAGATCTTATGTTGTCTTTAATCCACTTTGAGTTTACTTTTATGTATGGTGGTGGTGGTGGTGTTCAGTTGCTGAGTTGTGTGTGTCTCTTTGCGACTCCAGTGGACTGCAGCATGCCAGGGTTCTCTGTCCTTCACTATCTCCCAGAGTTTGTTCAAACTCATGTCCATTAAGTCAGTGATGACATCCAACCATCTCATCCTCTGTCATCCCCTTCTCCTCCTGCCTTTAATCTTTCCCAGCATTAAGGTCTTTTCCAATGAGTTTTGTCTTTGCATCAGGTGGCCAAAGTATTGAAGCTTCAGCGTCAGTCTTTCCAATGAATATTTAGGGTTGATTTCCTTTAGGCTGACTGGTTTGTATGGTTTAGGGAGTGTTCTAATCTCAGTTTTACATGTTGCTTTCCAATTTTCCCAACACTACTTACTAAAGAAACTATCTTTTACCCATCATATATTCTTGCCTCCTTTGGCATAGATTAGTTTACCTTAGTTGCATAAGTTTTTTTCTGGACTTCCTACCCTATCCTATTGATCTATATTTCTGTTTTTGTGCCAGTATCATCCTATTTTGATTACTATAATTTTGTAGTATAGTCTGAAGTCAAAGAGCCTGATTCTTCCAAATCTGTTTTCCTTTCTCAAGACTGCTTTGGCTATTTGTGTTTCCATATGAAGTATAAAAATTTTTGTTCTAATTTTATGAAAAACAATATTGATAATTTGATAGATAATGGTTGAATCTGTACATTTCTTTGGGTAGTATAGTCATTTTCATAGCACTGACTCTTCTAATCCAAGAACATGGTATATCTCTCTGTCTATTTTGTCATCTTTGATTTCTTTCATCAGTGCCTTAATTTTCTGAGTACAATTTTTTCTGTTGTTGTTTTAGGTAGATTTGTTCATTGTATTTATTGTTTCTAATGTGATGAGAATTGGAATCATTTCCTTAATTTTTCTTTCTGATATTTTGTTGTTAGTGTGTAGAAATGCAAGAGATTTTTATGTATTAATTTTGTATCCTGCAACTTTTCCAAATTCATTGATTAGCTCGAGTAGTTTTCTTGTAGCATCTTTAGGATTTCCTATGTATAGTATCTTGTCATGGGCAAACAGTGACAATTTTCTTTTCCATTTTGGATTTCTTTTCTTTTTCTTCTCTCGTTGCTGTGGCTAGCTATGTAGAATTAAAGTGGTGAGAGTGAATATTCTTGTTTTGTTCCTGATCTTACAGGAAATGCTTTCACTTTTTCAACATTGAGAATGATGGTTGCAGTGTGTTTGTCTATTTTCCTTCGTGTTGAGACACATTCCCTCTATGCCTACTTTATGGAGAGTTTTTATTATAAATGGGTGTTGAAGTTTTTAAAAAGCTTTTTCTTCATTTTTTGAGATGATTATGTTTTTTATTCTTCAGTTTGTTAACGTGGGGCATTGCTTTGATTTGTATATATTGAAGAATCTTTGCATACTTGAATACATCACATTTGATCATGGTGTGTGATCCTTTTAATGTGTTGATGATTTCAATTTTCTAGTATTTTCCTGAGGATTTTAGCATATATGTTCAGCAGTGATATTGGCATTTAATTTTGTGTGTATGTGTGTGAGATATTTTTCAGGTTTTGCTATCAGGCTGATGGTGGCCTCATAGAATGAGCTTGAGTCTTCCTTCATCTGCAAGTTTTTCAGAGTTTCAGAAGGATAGGTGTTATCTCTTGTCTTAATATTTAATAGTATTTACCTTTCAAGCCCTGTAGTCATGGACTTTTGTTGGTTGGAAATTTTAAAGTTATGGTTTCAATTTCATTACTTTTGATTGTTCTTTTCATATTTTCTTTTTCTTTCTGGTTTGGTCTTAGAAGGCTTTCTACAAAATTCTTTATGTCTTATGAGTTGTCCACTTTACAGATGTATAATTCTTGTAGTAGTTTTCTATGATTCATTTCTGTGCTATCATCTGTATGTTTCTTTTTTTATTTCTACTTTAAAAAATTTTATTTATCTTAATTGGAGGACAACCACTTCAGAACACTGTGAATGCCCCTGCCACACATTGACACAGATCAGCCATGGGTGCACATGTGACCCCACATCCTGAACCTCCCTCCATCTCCCTCCCCACCCCCAACCCTCTGGGTTGTCCCAGAGCACCAACTTTGAGTGCCCTGCTTTCTGCATCAAATTTGAACTGCTCATCTATTTTACATATGATAATATACATGTTTCACTGCTATTCTCTCAAATCATCCCACCCTCGCCTTCTCCCACATAGTCCAAAAGTCTGTTCTTTACATCTGTGTCTCATTTGCTGCCTTGCATATAGGATCATCATTACCATCTTTCTATTTTCCATATATATGCATTAACATACTGTATTGGTGTTTTTCTTTCTGACTCACTTCACTTTGTATAATAGGATCCAGTTTCATTCACCTCATTAGAACTAACTCAAATGTGTTCTTCTTTTTATAAGTGAGTAATATTCCATTGTGTGTATGTACCATGACTTCCTTATCCATTCGTCTACTGATGGATATCTAGGTTGCTTCCATGTCCTGGCTGTTGTAAACAGTACTGCAATGAACACTGGGGTACATGTGTCTCTTTCAATTCTGGTTTCCTTGTTGTGTATGCCCAGCAGTGAGATTGCTGGATCATATGGCAGTTCTATTTCCAGTTTTTCAAGGAATCTTCACACTGTTCTCCATAGTTGGCTGTCTCAGTTTGCATTCCCACCGAGTGTAAGAGGGTTCCCTTTTATCCACACCCTCTCCAGCATTTATTGTTTGTAGACATTTTGATGGCAGCCATTCTGACCAGTATGAGATGATATCTCACGGTGGTTTTGATTGGCATTTCTCAAATAATGAGTGATTTTGAGCATCTTTTCATGAGCTTATTAGCCATCTGTATGTCTTCTTTGGAGAAATGTCTGTTTAGTTCTTTGGCCCACTTTTTTATTGGGTTTTTCATTTTTCTGGTATTGAGCTGCATGAGCTGCTTGTATATTTTTTAGATTAATTGCTTGTCAGTTGCTTTGTTTGCTATCATGTCCTCCCATTCTGAATGCTTCCTTATCACCTTGCTTGTAGTTTCCTTCCTTGTGGATAACCTTTTAAGTTTAATTAGTTCCCATTTGTTGAATTTTGTTTTTATCCATTACTCTGGAAGCTATATCACAGACGACCTTGCTTTGATTTATGTCAGAGTGTTTTGCCTTTGTTTTCCTCTAAGAAATAATTTCTGGTTTTACATTTAGATCTTTAATACATTTTGAGTTAATTTTTGTGTATGGTGTTAGAAAGGGTTCTAGTTTCATTCGTTTACAAGTGGTTGACAAGTTTTCTCAGAACCACTTATCAAAGTGATTGTCTTTTCTCCATTGTATATTTTTGCCTCCTTTGTCAAAGATAAGGCGTCCATAGGTGCATGGATTTATTTCTGGTCTTTCTATTTTGTTTAATTGACCTATATTTCTGTCTTTGTGCCAGTACCATACTGTCTTGAGGACTGTAGCTTTGTAATATATTCTGAAGTCAGGAAGGTCGATTCCTCCAGGTCCATTTTTTTTCTGAAGATTGCTTTGGCTATTCAAGGGTTTTTTTTGTGTTTCCATACAAACTGTAAAATTATTTGTTGTAGTTTTGTGCAGAATACTGTTGGTAGTTTGATAGTGATTGGTTGACTCTATAGATTGCTTTGGGTAGTATACTCATTTTCTCTATATTAATTCTTCCAATTCAAAAACGTGGTATATTTCTCCACCTATTTGTGTCATCTTTGCTTTCTTGCTCAGTGTTTTATATTTTTCTGTTGATAAGTCTTTTGTTTCTTTAGGTAAATTTATTCCTAAGTATTTTATTGTTTTTGTTGCAATGGTAAATTGGATTTGTCAGCGAACATTTAACAGGAGGATTCCTGCATGTTGTTTTCTATTCTTCAAAGATTCTCTGTTTCTTATCAGTTCCTATTCCAAGAATGAGTAAAGCTGCACACAGTTCTGAGGACTGAGGTCATAGGATGAGACATGCAGTGACTCTTTTCAGTGTCAGTGACCTTGCATGTATTAGACTCTCCAGTACTCTTGCCTGGAAAATCCCATGGATGGAGGAGCCTGGTAGGCTGCAGTCCATGGGGTCACAAAGAGTCAGACAGCACTGAGTGACTTCCCTTGCACTTTTCACTTTCATGCATTGGAGAAGGCAATGGCAACCCACTCCAGTGTTCTTGCCTGGAGAATCCTGAGGCCGGGGGAACCTGGTGGGCTGCCGTCTGTGGGGTCGCACAGAGTCGGACATGACTGAAGCGATTTAGCAGCAGCGGCAGCAGCAGCAGCCTCCTCAGACAACCATTTGCCTTTTTGCATTTCTTCTTCTTGGGAATGGTCTTGATCACTGCCTCCTGTAAAGTGTCACGGACCTCAGCCCATTGTTCTTCAGGCACTCAATCTATCAGATCTAATCTCTTGAATCCATTTGTCACTTCCACTGTGTAAGAGATTTGATTTAAGTCATGTCTGAGTGATCTAGTGGTTTTCATACTTTCTTCAATTTATGTCTGAATTTGACTATAAGGAGTTCACATTCTGAGCCAAAGTTAGCTCCCAGTCTTGTTTGTGCTGACCATATAAAGCTTCTCCATCTTTGGCTGCAAATAATAGAATGAATCTGATTTTGGTATTCACCATCTGGTGATGTCCATGTGTAGAGTCTTCTCTTGTGTTGTTGGAGGGGGGTGTTTGCTATGACCAGTGGGTTCTCTTGGCAAAATTCTGTTAGCCTTTGCCCTCCTTCATTTTGTAGCCAAGGACCAAGCTTGCCTGTTACACCAGATATCTCTTGACTTCCTACTTTTGTATTCCAGTCCCCTATGATGAAAAGGACATCTTTTTTTGGTGTGAATTTTGGAAAGTCTTACAGGTTTTCATAGAATCATTGAACTTCAGCTTCTTTGGCATTAGTGGGTGTGACATAGATTTGGATTACTGTGATATTGAATGGTTTGCCTTGGAAAAGAACAGAGATCATTTTGTCGTTTTTGAGATTGCACTGAAGAACTGCATTTTGGCCTCTTGTTGATTTTGAGAGCTACTCCATGTCTTCTAAGGGATTCTTGCCCACAGTAGTAGATATAATGGTCACCTGAATTAAATTTGCCCATTCCAGCCCATTTTAGTTCACTGATTCCTAAAATGTTGACGTTTACTCTTGCCATCTCCTGTTTGACCATTTTCAATTTACCTTAATTCAGGGACCTAACATTCCAGGTTCCTATGCAATGTTGTTTTTTAAAGTATCAGACTTGCAAA
The DNA here is from genome assembly GCA_006410675.1 of Oreotragus oreotragus. Taxonomy (NCBI): domain Eukaryota; kingdom Metazoa; phylum Chordata; class Mammalia; order Artiodactyla; family Bovidae; genus Oreotragus; species Oreotragus oreotragus. The sequence goes on from SJYX01023217.1 coordinate 116,951, forward strand.
TGGGGTGATCCTCTTCAAACAACTCTGAAATAATAAAATGTCTTATGTGAAATTTGTGAAACGGTGATGGGGGAACCATGAGGGATGACTCGTGATACTCAATAATCTCTTGTGGGTCCTGTATGGACAGATTTTGGGCTGTTGCTCAGGGACGCTTTTGCTGGATAATGCAAATCAACCCATTTACAGAGTTAATTTATATGCCAGTTGAATATATTGTCAGTTTAACTTGTTTGTTTAGGCCCCAGTGGATAGGCTCTTTCAATACTATGAATGTCGGAAAGCTGTTTTGTAGCTGAGTCATTTCACAAAGACAGTGGTTCCCATCAGATTAGCCAATGTGATACCTTCTGTTACACAGTAGCTTCTAAATGGTTGTCAGATGGTTCCCTTCCCAAATATCATCTAGATGCCAAGCAGGGCACTGTTGGGTTCCTAGACATGGAAGACTTTTTCTTCCCTATTTCTCTGGCACACTAAGTGCAGGTGGCTGCAAGAGCCGAGCCGGGCCAGCGCACTAAGTGCGGGTAAGAGGAACTACCCCACGTCCGAGGTCAGGGGCAACAACCTAGAGTGCCAGGCTTCGACGGCGCAAGAACGGCCGAGAGGAGCCACCCTGTGTCTGAGGTCAGTGGTGGCCGGGAGGAGCTACCCCTCATCTGAGGTCACTGGCAGCCGGGAGGAGACACCCCACGTCTGAGGTCAGAGCGGCGGCTGGGAGAAGCCACCTCGCGCCCGAGGCCAGGGGTGGTGACCCAGAGGAGCCACCCTGAGCCCGAGGTCAGGGGCGGCAGCTGGGAGAAGCCACCCACACCCGAGGCCACGGCCGGCAGCCGGGAGGAGCAACCCGAGGACCAGGGGCTGCGCAGGCGCAGGAGGGCCTAGAGGAGCTGTCCCATGTTGAAGGTCAGGAACTGCGGCGGTAAAGAGATACCCCTCGTCCAAGGTAAGGAGCAGCAGCTGTGCTTTGCTGGAGTAGCCGTGAAGAGACAGCCCATGCCCAAGGTAAGAGAAACCCAAGTAAGATGGTAGATGTTGCAAGAGGGCATCAGAGGGCAGACACACTGAAACCATACTCACAGAAAACTAGTCAATCTAATCATACTAGGACCACAGCCTTGTCTAACTCAATGAAACCAAGCCATGCCTGCAGGGCAACCCAAGGTGGGCGGGTCATGGTGGAGAGGTCTGACAGAATGTGGTCCACTGGAGAAGGGAATGGCAAGCCACTTCAGTATTCTTGCCTTGAGAACCCCATGAACAGTATGAAAAGGCAAAATGATAGGATATTAAAAGAGAATCTCCCCAGGTCGTTAGGTGCCCAATATGCTACTGGAGATCAGTGGAGAAAAAACTCCAGAAAGAATGAAGGGATGGAGCCAAAGCAAAAACAATACCCAGTTGTGCATGTGACTGGTGATAGAAGCAAGATCCGATGCTGTAAAGAACAATATTGCATAGGAACTTGGAATGTCAGGTCCATGAATCAAGGCAAATTGGAAGTGGTCAAACAAGAGATGGCAAGGGTGAACNACTCAAGTCTTATTTAAAACTCTAGCATGTCACCATAATTTTGAGGTTACTCTAGTTCTTTAGTTAACAGTTTCAATACCTCTGAACACTACCAGGCAGACTGATGACAAAAGAATGATTTCTTTAATTAAAAGCTTTTTTTTTTCTTATAAAATATTTTTTGGTTATGTTTCAGAACTAATTTCTTTCTAAACTGTATAATCACAGCAATCTATAGCCTAAGTCAATTAACTTTAATGAAAGCAAAGCCAAGCTATTAAAATGATATTAAAAGATTTTTATCAGGTGACGTGGATCAGACCTAGAGACATGATCTGACTCCTGAGGGATCAGGAGTCTGCTCAATGGTTTTCATTTTTAATATCTTGTTTATACTCTTCAATGTAATTAATAAAAGCATGTATTCTATAAAATGGATTTTCATCTCCCACCCCATTTATCCGAATATGGTTTCAGAATGAGGAAAAGATGTTTGTTGCAGGATGTCTTTTGTCAGAAGCCTATGATGGTCCACTGGTTTCATATGTTGCATAAGTTCTCTCTTTGAATATATATTTCTCTTTATAATATTAACATGACCACAAACACCAGTTATTAAGAACACAGTTGTGTCTATATGAGATAATAGAAATTATATATTAATCTCTGTTTCCAGTTGCTGGCACAGAGATCTTAAACCTTATCATTTCCTAGGCAATAGGCATGTCCTTTGTTCTAATGAGACAACTCTTCAGGGTGGGGCTCCTAGATGGCTTCTGAATGAGGGCTGTTAGCCAGAAAGACCAAAATGTGATAAGAGGCTTAAAATTTTCAGCCCTGTCACCATTCTCTTGAGAAAGAGAGAGAGGCTGAAAAAAGAGTTAATGATGGCTCATGTCTATATTTGAGCAAGCTCTGGGAGTTGGTGTTGGACAGGGAAGCAGTCCATGGGGTCGCAAAGAGTTGGAAACCACTGAGCGACTGAACTGACTGACTGATCATGTCTATGTGATGAAGCTTCCATAAAAATCCCCAAAGTTTAAGGTTTGGGGAATTTTTAGATTGGTGATCATATTCACACACAAGAAGTGGATATGATCCACATACAACAGTCTAGGACTGCACCCATCTACTTTCAGAGAAGCTGAAGTCTATAATTGTCTACATTAAGAGAGGACCAAGCACTAGCCTGGGTAGATGGTACTACTCTCAGTGGTGTTGCTAAGGAGTAGGGAGGCTTGGACAAGGAGTGATGGAAGTGAGGATGGTTCTGGAAAGCAGCGATTAGCCAGTGAAAGTGGCAGCTCTTTCACACAGCGGCATCTGTACATAGACACAACTGGAGACATACAAGGAGGTCGATGCATCCCACCACCATAGGAATAACAGCTCCTGCACTTGGGACCCTCCCAGATCTTCCTCTATGAATCTCTTCATTGGCTCTTCACCTGTGCGTGTGTGCATACTCAGTTGCTCATTCCTTTCTGACTCTTCTGCATCCCCATGGACTGTGGCAGGGGCTTCCTGGAAGCTCAGCTGGTAAAGAATCTGCACCAATGCAGAGACCCAGGTTTTGTTCCTGGACTGGGAAGATCCCCTGAAGGAGGAACAGACTACCCACCCAGGTATTCATGGATTTCCCTGGTGGCTCACATGGTAAAGAATCCACCTATGAGGTGAGATATCTGGGTTTGATCCCTGGGTAGGGAAGATCCCTTGGAGGAGGGCATGGCAACCCACTCTAGTATTCTTGCCTGGAGGATCCCCATGGACAGAGGAGCCTGGTGGGCTACAGTCCATGGGGTCACAAAGAGTCAGACAAGACTGAGAGACTAAGCACAGCACAGACAGGAAATAAGCAGCTAGTAGAGAAGTTCATTTAAATTTTTAAAATATATTTAATTATTATAAATAATACAATGTAACCTTGTACAACCCTAGAATTATGAATTACAAATTACTGTATTTTTGTGTGTATAAAAAAACATAGCAGTGTAACTGAGTTTTCCTTAGCTCTTCCAAAGCTTTTAGTTCCACTTATGTAAAATCATGGTAATAGCTGTCCTTTCTAACTCATAGCTATAAGGTACCAATGAGAAAATGCAAATTACAGCAGCAGAAATCTCTAAAAATATATAAATCGAATGACTATGATTCTGATTACTATGAATCACTTGTCATAGATGACATTAGAAATGACTGAGGTGAAAAAAATGTTTGTTGAATCATTGTGAATAAATGTTTTTTAATGATGATTACTCCTTGGAAGAAAAGTTATGACCAACCTAGATAGCATATTCAAAAGCAGAGACATTACTTTGCCGACTAAGGTCTGTCTAGTCAAGGCTATGGTTTATCCAGTAGTCATGTAAGGATGTGAGAGTTGGACTGTGAAGAAGGCTGAGCACCAAAGAAGTGATGCTTTTAAACTGTGGTGTTGGAGAAGACTCTTGAGAGTCCCTTCTGAAGGAGATCAGCCCTGGGATTTCTTTGGAAGGAATGATGTTAAAGCTGAAACTCCAATACTTTGGCCACCTCATGCAAAGAGTTGACTCATTGCAAAAGACTTTGATGCTGGGAGGGATTGGGAGCAAGAGGAGAAGGGGACGACCAAGGATGAGATGGCTGGATGGCATCATGGACTCGATGGACGTGAGTCTGAGTGAACTCCGGGAGNTTCTGAAGGAGATCAACCCTGGGATTTCTTTGGAAGGACTGATGCTAAAGCTGAAACTCCAGTACTTTGGCCACCTCATGCGAAGAGTTGACTCATTGGAAAAGACTCTGATGCTGGGACTGATTGGGGTCAGGAGGAGAAGGGGACGACCGAGGATGAGATGGATGGATGGCATCATGGACTCCATGGACGTGAGTCTGAGTGAACTCTGGGAGATGGTGATGGACAGGGAGGCCTGGTGTACTGTGATTCATGGGGTCGCAAAGAATTGGACACGACTGAGCGACTGAACTGAACTGAACTGAACTGATTTCTTATAGCCAAGACTCCAGCCTCCATGGTCTTCCGTGAGTTCCAAAGGACAAATTCAAACCCTTGCTAATCCCTGAGTCACGATTTAAGGAACTAGAGAAGTTTATCAAGATTAAGAGACCTGGCCTTTAGAGTTGCTGTAGACATTGTAATTTTGTCAGCAGTCACACCCTTATGAAACTCTGCAGAAGAAAGAAGAATGCAAGACTGTTACTGCCTTGATTCTTATCACATTACCTCAGACCAGGAATCCTAACTATATAACCTTTCCTTATTCCCCAGGGAGTGGGGGGCACAGTTCTTGAGGTGCTGACCTACTGTGATCCCCCTTTGCCTGGCAAAGGAATACAACCACTCTTTCTGTCTTCTCTATAGCTCTGTATCCATATTTCTGTTGAGAAATGATGCACAAAGAGCCAAGTTTTTGGCATCAAAATTGTGGGTCAAGTGATCTCACTCATATCCTCTTTATTGTAGTTTTTTGCGTAGATTTAATTTTTTGATTGGAGCTCCCAATTATCTCCGTCAAGCAGGACAGTTTCCTTTGGGTCTGTTTTACAAACCAGATTTTTGGGGCAATATTTGTTTTTAAACAGAACTCTATCAGGTAAAAAGTTCATAAACTGCTTCTTTTTGCTAAAATCTGATACATTTCACTTTTCCAATTAAATAGCATATGTCTTTCAACCTCCATATGGCAATTTGTGTATTTATGCAGTTAGATAGACATTTGTCTTCTTCTAATTTTAATGTATCATCTACAACTTTATAAGATTTCAGTTCAGTCGCTCAGTAGTGTCCAACTCATTGTAACTCCATGAACCGCAGCACACCAGGCCTCCATGTCCATCACTAACTCTCAGAGTTTAGCCAAACTCAGGTCCATTGAGTCAGTGATGCCATCCATCTCATACTCTGTTGTCCCATTCTCCTGCTGCCTCAGTCTTTCCCAGCATCAGGGTTTTTTTTTCAAATGAGAAAGTTCTTCACATCAGGTGGCCAAAGTATTGGAGTTTCACTTCAGCATCAGTCCTTCC
>SJYX01023217.1:122505-149135 GCA_006410675.1 Oreotragus oreotragus
ATCAACCCTGGGATTTCATTGGAAGGACTGATGCTAAAGCTGAAACTCCAGTACTTTGGCCACCTCATGCGAAGAGTTGACTCATTGGAAAAGACTCTGATGCTGGGAGGGATTGGGGGCAGGAGGAGAAGGGGACAACCGAGGATGAGATGGCTGGATGGCATCACGGACTCAATGGACGTGAGTCTGAGTGAACTCCGGGAGATGGTGATGGACAGGGAGGCCTGGCATGCTGCGATTCATGGGGTTGCAAATAGTCGGACACGACTGAGCGACTCCACTGAACTGAAGCCACTGACAAAGGATTAATTTCCAAAATATGTAAGCAGCTCATACAGTTCAATATCAGAAAAAGAAAAAGCCCAAACAAAAAATGAGCAGAAGACCTAAACATACATTTTGCTAAAGAAGACATACATGTGGCCAATAACACATGAAAAGATTTCAACATTATTCATTACTAGAGAAATATAAATCAGAATTACAATGAGGTATCACCTGACACCAATCACCATGGCCATCATCAAAAAACTACAAACAATTAATGTAATGGATGTGGGAAAATGGAACCCTCCTTCATGTTGATTGGAATGTGGATTGGTACAGCCACTATGGAGAACAGTATATTGATTCCTCAGGAAACTAGGAATAATATTACCATATGACCCAGCAGTCCCACTACTGGCCATATACCCTGAGAAAACCATAATTCAAAAAGACACATGTACCTAATGTTCACTGAAACATTATTTACAGCAATCAGGACCTGGAAGCAACCTACATGTCAAGCAACAGATGAATGGATAAAGATTTTTTGGAACATATATATAATGGAATATTACTCAGCCATAAAAAGGAATGAATTTGAGTCAGTTGTAATGAGGTGGATAAACCTAGAGCCTGTTATAGAGTGAAGTAACTCAGAAAGAGAAAAACAAATATCATATATTAGCACGTATATATGGAATCTAGAAAAATAGTATTGATAAACCTATTTATAGAGAAAAAATGGAGATGTCGACATAGATAATGGACTTGTGGGCATAGTGCAGGAAGGGGAGTCTAGGAGAAATTAGAAAGTAGCATTGACATATATATACTCTCATGTATAAAACAGGTAAGTAGCAGGAAGCTGCTATATAACACAAGGAGCCAAACCTGGCACTCTGTGATGAATAAGAAAGATGGAATGGGGTTGGGGGTGGGGGTGGAGGCTCAATAGGGAAGCTAATATATGTATTGTGCTGTGCTTAGTCACTCAATTGTGTTTGACTGTGATACCATGGACTGTAGCCCGCCAGGTTCCTCTGTCCATGGGGATTCTTGAGGCAAGAATAGTGGAGAGGGTTGCCATCCCCTCCTCTCGGGGATCTTCCCAATCCAGACTCCCACATTACTCGTGCATTCTTTACAGTCTGAGCCACCAGGGAAGCCCAAGAATACTGGAGTGGGTAGCCTATCCCTTCTCCAGGGGATCTTCTCATCCCAGGAATCAAACCAGGGTCTCCTGCTGCATTGCAGGCAGATTCTTTGCAGCTGAACTACCAGGGAAGCCACACACACACACACACACACACACACACACACACACACACACACACACACACACACAATTATGACTAATTCAGTTTGATGTATGGCAAAGACTACCACAACTTTATAAAGCAATTATCCTACAATTTTTAAAAAAGATGATACTGAATCTGAATTTTATATGTAGTGTTGAAGGTGAAGCTTACATTATAGTTTTGAGTTGTTTAATTTGTTATGTTTATTATTTCTTCTCTTAACCCCCCAGAAAGAAATTGTTAAATCTTTGCTGCTGCCCTTGTATAGAAGGGCCTGAGTATGTTGCTAAATGCTAGAGTCCCATGTTCTGTGAACAGACTCATCATCCTTCTTTACAAGGATTAATACACTCTACACATAAAGCTTCCAGTCCTGTTTGCTGCATGCTGGGATCTTCAGGGATTGGTACAAGTAGGTGGAGGAGGTTATATAACTTAACATCCCTTTCCAAGTGGGAGGAGGAAACAGTCAACAGCTGCCAGTTCCATAGCTTTTCTTGCCAGCCCAAGTGATCCCAGACTTATTTGACCATAGGAGGTTCCTCAACATTTAGAGGGGAGATTTGCTGAATGATAAACAATGTCTTAAACCTTTGGCAATTTATGTTAACTTCCTAGAGCTAGGAAAGAAGATTATTTTGCATACCTTCAACTTTGCTGAATACAGTTATTGGTTATTATGACTTTCCAGTGAATCTTGGGATTTTGGGATTTTCATGTCATCTATGTATTGGCTTCTCTGGTGACTCAATCAGTAAAGAATCTGCCTGCAGTGAAGGACACCTGAGTTCAATCCCTGGGTTGGAAACATCCCCTGGAGTAGGAAATGCCAACCCACTCCAGTATTCTTTTTGGGAAATCCCATGGATAGAGGATCCTGATGGGCTCCAATCCATGGAGGTCACAAGAGTCAGAAATGACTTAGTGACTAAATCACCAACCACCACCATCTATGAACAGAGATAATTTTACTTTTTCCTTTGCAATGTGGATGCATTTAAATTTCTTTTTCCTGCCTAATTGATCTGGTTAGAACTTCCAGTACAATGTTGAATAACAGTGGTGAAGCCAGGTATCCTTGCCTTGTTCCTGACCTTAGGGGGAAATTTTCAGCTTTTTGCCATTTAGTACAATGCTGCTGCTGTTGCTAAGTCACTTCAGTCGTGTCTGACTCTGTGTGACCCCATAGACGGCAGCCCACCAAGCTCCCCCATCCCTGGGATTCTCCAGGCAAGAATACTGGAGTGGGTTGCCATTTCCTTCTCCAGTGCATGAAAGAGAAAAGTGAAAGTGAAGTCGCTCAGTCTGTCCGACTGTTAGCGACCCCATGGACTGCAGCCCACCAGGCTACTCTGTCCATTGGATTTTCCAGGCAAGAGTACTGGGGTGGGGTGCCATTGCCTTCCCCGATTACAATGCTAGCTCTGCATTTTTTATAATTACCCTTTATTATGTTGAAGAAGTTCCTCTATGTTTCTAGTTTTCAGAGTGTTTTTTACAATCAACTATTTTGAATTTTGTTCAATGACTTTTCTGCATTAATTGAAATGATCATATGGCTTTTTTCTCTCCATTCTATTAGTGTGGTATACTACATTGATTTTCAGATGTAGAACCATCCTCACACTTCTGGGGAAAAATCCACTTGTTCATGGTGTATAATCCTTTTAAATTCTCTTAAATTTAGTTTGTTAGTATATTATTGAGGATTTTAAAAAATCTATATTCATAGCTGATATCAGTCTATTAACTATTTTCTTGTGATGTCTTTATCTGACTTTGTTATCAGGATAATGTTGGCCTTGGGGCTTCCCTGGTGGCTTAGTCGTTAAGAATCCACCTGCCAATAAAGGAGAAACAGGTTCCCTTGGAGAAGGAAATGGGAACCCACTCTAGCATTCTTTACTGGAAAATCCCATGGACAGAGGACCCTGGCAGGCTAAAGGACATAGGGTCGCAAAGAGTTGGACAGGACTTCTTGACTAAACAGCAATGTTGACTTCAGACAGTGAAGTAGAATTTACCAAGGAAGGCCTTGATTTTTCTTTGTTGGGAAGTTTGTGATTACTGATTCAATCTTTGTGCTTCTTATAGGTATGATAATATTTTCTATTGCTTCCTGAGGTGGCTTATGTAGTTTGGTTGCTTCTTGCAATTTGTCCATTTCATCTTGGTTGTCTAATTTGTTGGCATTTAATATTTCACAATATTCTTTTATAATCCTTTTTATTTCTGTAAAGTTGGTAGTAATGTCACCAATTTTACTTTTTATTTTACTTTGTCTCTTTTCTATTTTTTTGTCCATTTGCTTAAAGATGTGTCAATTTTTTCCAAGGAATGAACTTTTGTCTTTTTTTATTCTATTATTCTTCCTGTTATTTCATTCTGTTTGCTCTAAGTTTTATTCCTACATTCTGCTAGCTTTGCTCTTCTTGTTCTAATTCCTCAAAGTATATATGAAGGTTATTTTTCAGTGAGTGGGGAGATGTGTTAAATGTACATGTTAGAATTTTAAGGTATTTAAATATACAGCAATTTTTAGATTGATGCAGTTAGAGTTTTTTTCCCTACAGTTTTATTGAGATATAATTGACATACAGACTTTAAGCTGAGGTGTAGAACATAATCATTTGGCTTATATACATCATGAGATGATTATCACAGTAAGTTTAGTAAACATGTATAATCTCATGTAGATAGAAAATTAAATAGAAAATTTTTTCTTTTAATGAAAATTCTTAGGATTTTCTCTCTTATCAACTTTCATATAAAACATACAGTAGTGTTAATTACATTTAACATGTCCCTTCATTGTGTTCCTGGTACTTATTTATCTCATAACTGCAGCTTCATATCTCTTGACTTCCTCCATTCAATCACCCCTCTCCTCATCCCATGTATCTGGTAGCTACAAATCAGATATCTTTTCTTAAGACTTTCTTTGTTTTTGAAGTGTAATAACCTCCTAGTGAACAACATAGTGATTCAGTATTTCTGTAAGAGTTCAAAATGATCATCACCCTAAGTCTAGATACAATATGTCATCATACAAAGACATTACACATAGTCATTGACTGTGTTCTCCACATTGTTTTTTTGTACTTGTGAATCATTTATTTTACAAGAAATTTTGTGCCTCTTAATCTCATAAACGGTTTCTTTCCACATCTCACTCCCTTACTATCTGGCAACAACTGTTTGTTCTCTGAATTAATAACTCTGCTTATGTTAACTGTTCATTTGTTTTGTTATACTGATTCCACATATAAGCAAAATTCTGCAGTATTTCACTTTGTCTTATTTTACTTAGCATAATACTGTCTAGGTATATTCATGTTTTTTAAAGCTAAGGAATAGTTTACTGTGTGTGTGTGTGTGTATACTTTATCCATTCCTCTATTGCTAGGCACTTAGGTTGCTTCTGTATATTGGCCATTGTAAATAATGCTGCTGTGAACATCAGTTCTGTTTAGTCACTCAGTCGTGTCTGACTCTGTGACCCCATGGACTGTAGCACGTCAGGCCTCCCTGTCCGTCACCAACTCCTGGATTACCCAAACTCATGTCCGTTGAGTCAGTGATGCCATCCAACCATCTCATCCTCTATTGTCCCCTTCTTCTCCTGCCTTCAATCTGTCCCAGCATCAGGGTCTTTTCAAATGAGTCAGCTCTTCACATCAGGTGGCCAAAGTATTGGAGTTTCAGCTTCAACATCAGTCCTTCCAATGAATATTTAGGACTGATTTCCGTTAGGATGGACTGGTTGGATCTCCTTGCAGTTCCAGGGACTCTCAAGTCTTCTCCAATACCACAGTTCTAAAGCATCAATTCTTTGGCGCTCAGCTTTCTTTATAGTCCAACTCTCACATCCATACATGACTACTGGAAATACCACAGCCTTGACTAGATGGACCTTTTTGGCAAAGTAATGTCTCTGCTTTTTAATATGCTGTCTAGGTTGGTCATAACTTTTCTTCCAAGGAGTAAGCGTCTTTTAATTTCATGGCTGCAGTCACCATCTGCAGTGATTTTGGAGTCCAAAAAAAAAATAAAGTCTGATACTGTTTTCCACTGTTTCCCCATCTATTTGCCCTGAAGTGATGGGACCAAATGCCATGATCTGAGTTTTCTGAATGTTGAGTTTTAAGCTAACTTTGTCACTCTCCTCTCTCACTTACATTAAGGGGCTCTTTAATTCTTCTTCACTTTCTGCCATAAGGGTGGTGTCATCTACATATTTGAGATTATTGATATTTCTCCTGGCAATCTTGATTCCAGCTTGTGCTTCATCCAGCCTAGCGTTTCTCATGATGTGCTCTGCATAGAAGTTAAATAAGCAGGGTAACAATATACTGCCTTGATGTATTCCTTTTACTATTTGGAACCAGTCTGTTGTTCCATGTCCAGTTCTAACTGTTCCCTTCCTGACCTGCGGTCCATGTATTTTCTAACTAGTGTTTTCATTTTTTTCTGACAAACACCCAGGAGTGGACTTGCTGATTCATATGGAAGCTCTATTTTTAAATTGTTTAGGAATCTCCATACTATTTTCTGTAGTTGCTGCTCCAATGAGCATTCCCACCAAAAATGCATCGGGGTTCCCTTTTCTTCAAACCTTCATTTACCATTTCTTATCTTCTTGGTAATAGCTATTCTGACAGATGTGAAGTGATATTTTATTGTGGTTTTGATTTTTGATTTGCAACTTCCAGATGATTTTTGATGTTGAGCATCGTTTCATGTGCATGTAGTCATCTGTATGTCTTCTTGGGAAAAATATCTTTTCATATCCTCAACCTATTTTTCAATCAGAATTTTTTTTGATGTTCATTGTATGACTCTTTTTATATTTTGGATATTAACCATTTATTGGATTTATTGAATAAAAAGTAGGTAGCTTTTCATTTTGTTGATAGTTTCCTTTTCTTTGCAGACCCTTTTTAGTTTGATGTAGTTCCACTTGTCTATTTTTGCTTTTGTCTTCCTTATCTGAGGAAACATACAAAAAATATTACTAAGACCAATGTCAAAGAATTTACTCCTATGTCTTCTGGAAGTTGTATTGTTGCAAGTCTGACATTTAAGTCTTTAAGCCATTTTCATTTGATTTTTGTGCATATTGATAGAGTATTCCAGTTTAATTCTGTTGATTATAGCTGTCCAGTTTTCTGATCACCATTTACTAAAGAGGATGTGTTATCCCTGTTGTATCTTCTTACCTCATTTGTTGTAGATTAATTGCCCATATAATTGTGATATCATTTCTGGGCTCTCTGCTCCATTCCATTGATCTTATGTGGATTTTTTTTTTGCCCTTATTATACTCTTTTCACTGCTGTAACTTGGTAAGATAGCTTGATATCAGTAAGCATGATACCATCAGCTTTGTTCTTCTTTCTTAAGATTGGTTTGGCTTTTCTGGGTATTTTGTGTTTCCATACAAATTTGTAGAAAATTTGTTCTAATTCTATGAAAAAATGTCATTGATATTTTAATAGGGATTGCATTGACTCTGTAGATTGGCTTGGGTAGTACGGTTATTTAAACAATATTAATTCTTCTAATCCATGCTGTATTTTTCCATCTTTTAACTCCCTGTTTAGATTTATTCCTAGGTATATATTTTTCTTTTTGATGTAATTTTAAAAAGACTTTGTTAATTTCTCTTTCTTATAGTCGGTTCTTAGTGTATACAAATGCAACAGGTTTCTACTTAATTTTGCATCGTACAACTTCACCAAGTTCATTGATAAGTTCTAGTAGTTTTTTTGATAGCATTTTAATGACTTTTCTGTGTATAGTATTGTGTCATCTGCAAATAATAACAGTTTTACTACTTCCTTTATTTTCACTTTGGATTCCTTTTATTTCTTTTTCTGGTCTTATTGTGGTGGCAAGGACTTCCAGTACTATGTTGAATAATGATGGTGACCATGAGCATTCTTGTTCTTAATATAGTATTGTCCTCCTGGTAGGTAGGGCCAGTTCCCAAGGCAACTGGCTAAAGGACTCAAAGTATCCGAGAGCTGGTATTGGCCTGATGCTGTATACATCTGGGGCCAAATGAGACCTGGGGCTACAGCTGCCTACTGGTGTATCTGGTTCCTGATAACACTGGCTGTGGGGCTAAGGTGGTCCTGGGGCTGTTGTCTGCCTGCTGGTGATTGGGCTAGGGCCCAGGAAGTTTCAGGACTGGTGCCCACCCACTGGTGGGTGGGAGTTCAGTATTGGGAACTTTGTCTGTATGGCCTGGGTATCCTGGAGTTGGTATTTCTTCTCACTGGTGTTTGGGGGTAGGGCTCAGCGGGTTCTGTCAATGGTGCCTGCCCACTGTTGGGTGAGACTGGCCCAAGTGCTGGTTCTAGCATACTGGTATGCAGGGCAGTATCCTATGCCATCTAGTGGACAGGGCTGGGTCCTAGGGTGACTGTGAGCTCAGGGGTTCTTTGGCAGCCAACCTGTTGGTGGATTTTGGCTATTTTCCTACCCTGCTATCTGCTTGGCCTGAGCTGTCCCAGTACTATTGCCTAAAGGCTGATGGGCAGGTTTGTGTTCTGGTGCTAATAAGCTAGATAGAGGATTTCAAAATGGCACATGCCAACATTAATGTCCTTTTGATTGAGGAAGCTCCCTAAAATCATTGCCTCCAGTGTATATGTCCTCAGGATAAGGTCCTGCCTTTCTGACAGGCACTCTAAGATTAGAAGGTGGGTCTGATCCAGACTCCTTTCAAATTGCTATTTCTGCCCCGGTTCTCAGAGCATGTGAGGTTTTGTTTGCCCTTTGAGAGTGGAATCTCTATTTCCCTAGCTCTCTGGATCTCCCAGAAGTAAACTCTCTGGCCTTCAAAGCCAAATATTCTGGGGACTTTTCCTTCCAATACAGGACCCCCAGGCTGGGAGCCTGGTATGTAGGGTTGAGACCCCTCACTCCTTGGGGATAAACTTTGCCATTTAATTATCTTACTCTTTGTGAGTCACCAGGAGTATGGGTCTTGACTATACTGCATCTCTGTCCTTCACCCCTCCTACTTGTCTCATTGTGGTTGCATCTTTATATCTTTAGTTGTAGAAAATCTTATCTGCTAGTCTTCTGGTCTTTCTCATCAATAATTGCTCTGTGAATAGTTGTAATTTTGCTGTGTGAATGGGAGAAGGTGAGCTCACATTCTTGACCACTTCTATGAGAGCTACTGGTTTTGCATCTTTCTTCTTTTTTAATATATGCATTTGCAATTTAAAATTCCCTCTGAGCATTGCCTTTGTTGCATCCCATACATTTTGTATTTTGCATTTTCATTTTTATTTATCTCTAAAAGAAAAGAAAGTAGAAAGTGTCATTTGCTCAATCATGTTCAAGTCTTTGTGACACCATGGTCTGTGTATGGAATTCTCTAGGCAGAATTTGGAGTGGTTGCCATTTCCTTCTCCAGGGGATCTTCCTGACTCAGGGATCAAACTGAGTTCTCCTGCATTCCAAGTAGATTCTTTACTATCTGAGCTATCAGGGAAGCCCCTTGCTGCTGCTGCTGCTAAACTGCTTCAGTTGTGTCTGACTCCGTGTGACCCTATAGACGGCAGCCCACCAGGCTCCCCCATCCCTGGGATTCTCCAGGCAAGAACACTGGAGTGGGTTGCCATTGCCTTCTCTGATCAGGGAAGCCCCTTACTTATCTCTAAATATTTTCTTATTCCCCTTGTGATTTATCTTTTTGTCCTATTGATTGTTTGAGAGAGTGTTGCCTGATTTCCACATATTTGTGAATTTTCCTGCTTCCCATCTGTTACTGATTTTGATCTTCACTCCATTGTGGTTTGAAAATATTTTGAGTAATTTTAAAGTTTAAAAATTTATGTAGACTTATTTTGTTTTCTAGCATGTTGTCTATCCTGGAAAATATTGTGTATACTTGAGAAGAACATGTTTTCTGCCATTATTGGTAGGGTATTTTATATATGTCTGTTATATGTAGATGGTTTATAGTGTTGTTCAAGCATTCCATTTTGTTATCGATCTTCTGTCTAGATGATTTATGCATTGAAAGTGGGTATTCAAGTCTTCAACTATTATTATAGGATTGTGTATTTCTTCTCTCATTTCTGCCAATATTTACTTTATATATTTGAGGGCTCTTTTGTTTGGTACCTAATTCTTAGTAATTTTTATATCTTCTTTATGAATAACCCTTTTATTAATATATAATATTCTTATTTGTCCGTTATACTGGTTTTGTACTTGTTTGTTTTTATCAGACATTCTACCTGATAAAGCCACCTCCATTTGTTTTTGGTTTTTATTTGCATGGAATATCTTTTTCCACATGTTTACTTCCAAAATATTTGTGGTTTTGAATCTGAAGTGAGTTTCCGGTAGATAGCATATAGTGGATCATGTTTCTAAATTTATTCAGCCAATCCATACCCTTTGATTGGACATTTTAGTCAATTAACATTTAAAGTAATTAATGACATGAAAAGACTTACTTCTGTCATTTTGCTATTTTTTCCTATACCTCATGTCTTTTTGTTTATTTCCTTATTACTATATTATTTGTGTTTGTTTGAATTTTGCAGTGAACCATTTTGATTCTCTTGTCATTACCTTTTGGGTTTATGCAAGTATATTTCAGAGATACTGCAGGTTTGGTTTCAGAACACCACAATGAAGTGAATATCACAATAAAATGATTTACACAATTTTTTTGTTTTCTAGTTCATACAAAAGTTATGTTTACAGTATACTTACTCTGTGTGCAATTGTATTATGTCTAAAACATTGATGTACACACCTTAAATTTAAAATACTTTATTGCTAAAAATGCTAATCATCATCTGGAAGCTTCAATGAGTCATAATTTTTTTTGCAATAGTTGTACAATGATCATTGAACACACATCACTATAACAAACACAAATAGTGAAAAAGTTTGAAATACTGAGAGAATTGCCAAAATGTGACATGGAAGCACTTAAGTGAGCAAATGCCGGTGGAAAAATAGCACTGATAGACTTCTTCAATCCAGGGTTGCCACAAGTCTTTAATTTGTGAAAAAATGCAGTATCTGTGAAGAACAGTAAATCAAACTGCATAAAAGGGGGTCTATTTGTATTTTGGATATTTTATTGTGGTTGCCATGGGAATTACCTTTAATATACTAAATTTATATCAACTAAATTTTAATTCTTACTCACTTAACTTCAGTTCAGTTCAGTTCAGTTCAGTCGCTCAGTCGTGTCCAACTCTTTGCGACCCCATGAATCACAGCACGCCAGGCATCCCTGTCCATCAACTCCCGGAGTTCACTCAGACTCACATCCATCGAGTCAGTGATGCCATCCAGCCATCTCATCCTCTGTCGTCCCCTTCTTCTCCTGCTCCCAATCCCTCCCAGCATCAAAGTCTTTTCCAGTGAGTTCACTCTTTGCATGAGGTGTCCAAAGTACTGGAGATTCAGCTTCAGCATCAGTCCTTCTCCAATGAAATCCCAGGGCTGATCTCCTTCAGAATGGACTGGTTGGATCTCCTTGCAGTCCAAGGGACTCTCAAGAGTCTTCTCCAACACCACAGTTCAAAAGCATCAGCCTTCTTCACAGTCCAACTCTCACATCCATACATGACTACTGGAAAAACCATAGCCTTGACTAGATGGACCTTAGACGGCAAAGTAATGTCTCTGCTTTTGAATATACTATCTAGGTTGCTTTGCACCTTCTCCTTGTATTGTCATGTTTAAAAATTATATATTTTTACATTATGTGCCCAATAACATAGATTTATTTTTATTTTATGCATTTGTCTTTTAAATGATATAGTAAATTAATAAGCAGAATTACAAAACAAAAACACTAATCTGTTCTATGTATATATAGTTGTTTTTACTGGCAAATTTAATGTTTTCATATGGCATAGAATTGTTGTCTAGTGCTGGCTCATTAACACTTGAATGACTCCCTTTATTATTTCTTGTAGGGCAGGTCTACTGATAATGAAGTTTCTCAGCTTTTGTTTGATAGGCAATGTCCATAGTTTTTAAAGGTCATTTTTGCCATGTGTTGAATTCTTGGTTGTCAGGGATATTTGTTTTGCTTTTAGCCCTTTTATATGTAATCCATCTGCTTTCTGGCCTCCTTGGTTTATGAGGAGAAACTGACTGTTAATCTTACTGAGGATTTTTTTACATGACAAATTGCTTCCTTTATGCTGCATTCAAAAATGTCCCTCCGATTTTAGGTTTCAAAAAAAAAAAAAATGTTAAGTGTGTTACCAGTGTATATGTCTTTGAATTTATCCTATTGGAATTTGTTGAGATTCCTGGAGGCATAGACTCATGTCTTTCATCAAATTTGGGTTTTGTACCTTGAGTTCCACATTAGGTGAAACAGAGAAAAGTGCTTTCTTTAGTCCTTCAGGTAGTTCCCAGACAGTTTAGAATAGACATACATAATAATTTGCAAATAATGCCTGTTCTGCCACTTCCCTAACCAGGGACACCAGTGCATGAGTGGGAATGTGGTCTAACATCTTCAAGATAACCATCAAGTTAACTAACTGCTGTGTGAACAATGTATAGTAGTAGGGCTAAAGTGCTATCAACTATGCCAGATGGGAAGCTACTGCAGTCATCCAGGTGAAAGATGAGTGTGGTCTTAACTTAAGTGGCAGTAGTAGAGATGGTGATAATCATCGCTGTCTATCACTGTAGATGAGAAGTGAGTCTATACTGCCTACAATAACTTGGTGAGTTAGAAATCTACCTGCTCACTTCTTCCTGCTTTCACTCAAAACTCTTTGAAGCAATTATCCTTAAGATTAATACCTATTGCTGGAGATTTTATGTCGTTTAATCAAATTGCAGTGTTGAGAGGTATGGACACAAAATAGTTTAAACCTTATTCCGTATTTCCTTTTAAAGAAATTTCTGTGGTTTTTTTTTTAATGAATTATATGTACTCATTGTTTAAAGAACGAGGCATATAATATACTAGAAAATATAAATCATGGAAAAGCCTTTTGCAGGAAATTACCTAGAGATAAACAGGTTAACATTTTGATGAACTTCTGTTTAAGCCTGCCCCCTCAGCCCCTTTCTTTAAGTGCCCACTGCTTTTGCTTGTTTCTACTTTCTACCTGATACCTAATGTTAACATCAAATATATATATGTATACATACACACACAAATGCTGATATACGTGCATTGTTGTTGTTGTTCATTCACTAAGTCGTGTCCAGCTCTTTGTGACCCCATGGACTATAGCACGCCAGGCTTCCCTATCCCTCACCACTTCCCAGAGTTCACCCAACTTCATGTCCATTGAATCAGTGATGCTATCCATGCATCTCATCCTCTGACACCCACTTTTCCTCTTGCCTTCAATATTTCCCATCATCTGTGTCTTTTCCAATGTGTTGGCTGTTCACATCAGATTCAGCATCAGTCCTTCCAATGATTGTTCAAGGTTGGTTTCCTTTAGGATTAACTGTTTTGATCTCCTTGCTGTCCAAAGGACTCTCAAGAGTCTTCTCCACCACCACAGTTCAAAAGCATCAATTATTTAGCACTCAGCCTTCTTTATGATCCAACTCTCACATCTGTACATGACTTGTAAAGACCATAGTTTTGATTATACAGACCTTTGTTGGCAAAATGATGCGTTTGCTTTTTAGTATGCTGTTATGCTGTCTAGGTTTGTCATAGCCCTCCTAAGAAGCAAGTGTTTTCTAATTTCATGACTGCAATCACCATCCATAGTGATTTTGGAGCCCAGGAAGAGAAAATCTGTCACTTCTTCCACTTTCCTCCTTCCTATTTGCCATGAAGGAATGGGACTGGCTACCATTATCTTAGTTTTTTGAATGTTGAGTTATAAATCAGCTTTTTCACTCTCCTCCTTCACCTTCATCAGCAGGTTCTATAGTTTCTCTTCACTTTCTTCCATTAGAGATTATCTGCATATCTGAGATTATTGATATTTCTCCATATTTGAGATTATTTATATTTCTCCTGGCAATCTTCATTCCAGATTGTAACTCATCCAACCTGCATTTCGCATGATGTACCCTGCATATAACTTAAATAAACAGGGTGACAATATACAGCCTTGTCATACTCTTTTCCTAATTTTTAACCAGTCAGTTATTCCATGTATGGATCTAACTTGCTTCTTGACCCACATACAGGTTTCTCAGGAGATAGGTTAGATGGTCTGATTTTCCTATCTCTTTAAGAATTTTCCACATTTTGTTGTGATCCACACTGTCAAAAGACTTTCATGTAGTCAGTGAAACAGAAGTAGATGTTTTTTTTTTTTTTCTGAAATTCTCTTGCTGTCTCTATAATCCAACGAATGTTGGCAATTTGATCTCTCATTCCTCTGCCTTTTCTAAACCCATTTTATGCATCTGGAATTTCTTGATTCAAGTACCGGTGAAGCCTAGCTTGAAGGATTTTGAGCATAACCTTGCTAGCAATTATCTGGTAGTTTGCACATTCTTTTTCATTGCCTTTCTTTGGAATTGGGTAAAAACTGACCTTTTCCAATTCTGTGGCCACTACTGGGTTTTCCAAATTTGCTGACATATTAAGTGCAGCACTTTAACAGCATCATCTTTTATTTTAAATACTAAAATATATGAGCTGAAATACCATCACTTCACTAGCTTTATTGGTAGTAATGATTCTTAAGACTCACCTAACTTCACACTCTAGGATGTTTGGCTTGAGACGAGTAACTACACTATCATGGGTATCTGGGTTGTAAAAACCTTTTTTGTACAGTTCTTCTGTGTATTCTTTCTACTTCTTTTTAATCTCGTCTGCCTCTGTTAAGACTTATTGTCCTTTATCATGTGTGTCCTTGCATCAAATGTTCCTTTGATATCTTCAATTTTCTTGAAGAGATCTCTAGTCTCCCATTCTATTGTTTTCCTGTATTTCTTTGCATTGTTCATTGAAGAAGGCCTTATCTCAACTTGCTATTCTCTGGAACTCTCCATTCAGTTGGGTATATCTTTCCCTTTCTTACTTGCTTTTCACTTCTTTTCTCAGCTATTTGTAAAGCCTCCTCAGGCAACCACTTTGCCTTCTTGCATTTTTTTTTCATTTGGGATGGTTTTGTTCACTGCCTTTTATACAGTGTTACGAACCTCTGTCTATAGTTCTTCAGGCACTCTACCAGATCTAATCCCTTGAATCTATTTGTCACCTCCCCTGTATAATCATAAAGGATTTGATTTAGTTCATACCTGAATGGCCTAGTGGTTTTCCCCACATTCTTTAGTTTTAAGCCTGAATTTTGCTATAAGGAGCTGATGATCTAGAGCACAGTCAGCTCCAGGTCTTGTTTTTGCTGACTGTATAGAGCTTTTCCATCTGCAGCTGCAAATAATGTAATCAATCTGATTTCAGTGCATCATCTGCATGTGTATGTGTATATATGCATAATTATAGATAATTTTATATTATTGGAATCATATGTCATGCTACTTTGTAACTTTTGTATTCTACTTACCAATCTCATGGCCATCACTATGTCAATAAATATAAATTACAATGACTCATGATGTTCTCTTATATAAATAAGTTATAATTTAGGAAACATGCTGTTTTTAGGTTTTGCTTGATTTATCTCTTACTAGTAATTTAATAAGACATCCTCATGATAAATGAAATTAATGAAGTAGTTAAGACAATAATTATATTGGAAGATTTTAAGTGCCTCTCAGAAATCAATTGTAATAAAGCAAAATAAGCAGCAATACTAGTCTTGCAGCTGCTGCTGCTGCTGCTACTGCTAAGTCACTTCAGTCATGTCTGACTCTGTGCAACTCCAGAGACGGCAGCCCACCAGGCTCCCCCATCCCTAATCTTGAGATATTCAAAATACACAGAGGATAAACAGAAGATATATTTTCTATTTGAGAATACAGGGAACATTTACAAAAGTAAAGTATATATTAGGCTATACAGGAAGCCTCTCATATTCCAAGGAATCAATATCATATAGACTGTGTTCTCCAACCATGATAATAAAGCTGAAAATTAATTATAACTATTAAAATATTCCATGTTTGGGAACGATCATACTGTTTAATATTCTTTGAGTTAAAAAAAGAAAATACATTTTAGAATGGAATAATGAAGTTACTATACATCAGCATTTGTGGAACACTATTTAATACTTGAAATATATTGGTCATCAAGCAAAGGTTAAAAACAAATTTGATGAGCATTTAATTGAATACATGGGAAATAGCAGAGAATACCCAATGTAACAAGACAGACTCTTAACATACAAGAGTTAAGGGTAGAAATTAAATAAGTTAAAAGTTTACTAGAATAACAATAAAATAGCAGATATTATTAACAAGTCAAAATTGAAACGCTGAAAAGTTTAGCAAGATAAACCACCTGTAGGACTGATGAAGGAAAAAGATGTAAAGAAAAAAAAATACAAATATGGAATAAAATAAATGGAATATTATAAATACAATGGATTTTTTAAAAGACAAAAGAATTATCAATAGCTATATGATAACACGTTTGAAAGATTAAATTCCTAGAAAATATAAAATTACAAAAATGGCACGAGAAAAAAATAGAGTTAGTAGACTAATACATTTTATTTTTTTAACTACTTGCTTATTTAATTTATTTTTAATATAAATTTACTTATTTTAATTGGAGGCTAATTACAGTAGTGTAGTGGCTTTTGCCATACATTGACTTGAATCCATCATGGGTGTACATGTGTTCCCCATCCTGAACACCCCTTCCATCTCCCTCCCCATGCCATCCCTCTGGGTCATCCCAGTGCACCAGCCCTGAGCACCCTGTCTCATGCATCAAACCTGGACTGGCGATTGATTTCACATATGATAATATACACGTTTCAGTGCCATTCTCCCAAATCATCCCACCCTCGCCCTCTCCCCCAGAGTTCAAAAGACTGTTCTATACATCTGTGTCTCTTTTGCTATCTTGCATATAGGGTTATCATTACCATCTTTCTAAATTCCATATATATGCATTAGTATACTGTACTGGTGTTTTAGTCTCTGGTTTACTTTACTCTGTATAATAGGCTCCGTTTTCATCCACCTGATTAGAACTGATTCAAATGTATTCTTTTTAATGGCTGAGTAGTATTCCATTGTGTATATGTACCACAGCTTTCTTATCCATTTGTCTGCTGATGGACCTCTAGGTTGCTTCCATGTCCTATTATAAACAGTGCTGTGATGAACATTGGGGTACAAGTATCTCTTTCAATTCTGGTTTCCTCAGTGTGTATACCCAGCAGTGGGATTGCTGGGTCATATGGCAGTTCTATTTGCAGTTTTTTATGGAATCTCCACACTATTCTCCATAGTGGCTATACTACTTTGCATTCCTACCAACAGTGTAAGAGGGTTCCCTTTTCTCCACACCCTCTCCAGCATTTATTGCTTGTAGACTTTTGGATAGCTGCCATTTTGACTGGCATGATATGGTACCTCATTTTGGTTTTGATTTACATTTCTCTGATATTGAGTGATGTTGAGCATCTTTTCATGGCTTTGTTAGCCATCTGTATGTCTTCTTTGTATAAATGTCTGTTTAGTTCTTTGGCCCGTTTTTTGACTGGGGTGATTATTTTTCTAGAATTGAGCTGCAGGAGTTACTTGTAAATTTTTGAGATTAATTCTTTGTCAGTTGCTTCATTTCCTCTTATTTTCTCCCATTCTGAAGGCTATATTTTCACCTTGCTTATAGTTGCCTTTGTTGTGCAAAAGCTTTTAAGTTTAATTAGGTCAGACTTGTTTATTTTTGCTTTTATATCCAATACTCTGGGAGGTGGGTCATAGAGGATCCTGCTGTGATTTATGTCTGAGAGTGTTTTGCCTATGTTTTCCTCTAGGAATTTTATAGTTTCTAGTCTTAATCTATTTTGAGTTTATTTTTGTGTATGGTGTTAGAAAGTGTTCTAGTTTCATTCTTTCACAAGTGGTTGACCAGTTTTCCCAGCACCACTTATTAAAGAGAATGTCTTTTCTCCATTGTGTATTCTTGCCTTGTTTGTTGAAGATAAGGTGTCCATAGGAGTGTGAATTTACCTCTGCACTTTCTATTTTGTTCCATTGATCTATATTTCTGACTTTGTGGCAATACCATACTGTCTTGATGACTGTAGCTTTGTAGTATAGCCAGGCAGGTTGATTCTTCCAATTCCATTCTTCTTTCTCCAGATTGTTTTTGCTATTCAAGGTTTTTTTGTATTTCCATACAAATTGTGAAATTATTTGTTCTAGTTCTATGAAAAATACTGTTGGTAGCCTGATAGGGATTGCATTGAATCTATAGATTGCTTTGGGTAGTATGCTCATTTTCACTATATTGATTCTTCCAATCCATGAACATGGTTTATTTCTCCATCTATTTGTGTTCTCTTTGATTTCTTTCATCAATGTTTTATAGTTTTTTATATTTAAGTCTTTTATTTTTTTTCAGTTCAGTTCAGTTCAGTCGCTCAGTTGTGTCCGACTCTTTGCGACCCCATGAATCACAGCACGCCAGGCCTCCCTATCCATCACCATCTCCCGGAGTTCACTCAGACTCACGTCCATCGAGTCCGTGATGCCATCCAGCCATCATCCTCGGTCGTCCCCTTCTCCTCCTGCCCCCAATCCCTCCCAGCATCAGAGTCTTTTCCAATGAGTCAACTCTTCTCATGAGGTGGCCAAAGTACTGGAGTTTCAGCTTTAGCATCATTCCTTCCAAAGAAATCTCAGGGTTGATCTCCTTCAGAATGGACTGGTTGGATCTCCTTGCAGTCCAAGGGACTCTCAAGAGTCTTCTCCAACACCACAGTTCAAAAGCATCGATTCTTCGGCGCTCAGCTTTCTTCACAGTCCAACTTTCACATCCATACATGACCACAGGAAAAACCATAGCCTAGACTAGGCGGACCTTAGTCAGCAAAGTAATGTCTCTGCTTTTGAATATACTATCCAAGTTGGTCATAACTTTTCTTCCAAGGAGTAAGCGTCTTTTAATTTCATGGCTGCAGTCGGTATATTCCTAAGCATTTAATTATTTTCATTGCAGTGGTGAATGGAATGGTGAATGGAATTGTGAATGGAATTGTTTTCTTAATTTCTCTTTATGTTTTCTCATTGTTAGTGTATAGGAATGCAAGGGATTTCTGTGTGTTAATTTTATATCCTGTGACTTTACTATATTCATTGATTAGCTCTAATAATCTGGTAGAGTCTTTAGGGCTTTCTGTGTAGAGGATCATGTCATCTGCAAACTGAGAGTGTTTCTTCTTCTTTTCCAATCTGGATTACTTTTATTTATTTTTCTGCTCTATTTGCTGTGGCCAAAACTTCCAAAACTATGTTGAATAGTAGTGGTAAGAGTAGGCACCCTTGTCTTGTTCCTGACTTTATGGGAAATACTTTCAGTTTTTCACCATTGAGGATAATGTTTGCTGAGGGTTTGTCATATATAGCTTTTATTATGTTGAGGTATGTTCCTTCTATTCCTGCTTTCTGGAGGGTTTTATCATAAATGGATGTTGAATTTTGTCAAAGGCTTTCTCTGCATCTATTGTGATAATCATGTGGTTTTTATCTTTCAATTAGTTAATGTGGTGTACTACGTTGATTGTTTTGTGGATATTGAAGAATCCTTGCATCCCGGGGATAAAGCCCACTTGGTCATGATGTATGATCTTTTTAATATGTTGGATTCTCTTTGCCAGAATTTTGTTAAGGACTTTTGCATCTATGTTCATCAGTGATATTGGCCTGTATTTTTCTTTTTTGTGGCATATTTGTCAGGTTTTGGTATTAGGGTGATGGTGGCCTTATAGAATGAGTTTGGAAGTTTACCATCCTCTGTAATTTTCTGGAAGAGTTTGAGTAGGATAGGTGTTGGCTCTTCTCTAAATTTTTGATAGAATTCATCTGTGAAGCCGTCTGGTCCTAAGCTTTTGTTTTCTGGAAGATTTCTGATTACAGTTTCAATTGCTGTGCTTGTGATGGGTCTGTTAAAATTTTCCATTTCTTCCTGGTTCATTTTTGGAAAATTCTACTTTTCTGAGAATTTGTCTATTTTTTCCAAGTTATCCATTTTATTGGCATATAGTCACTGATAGTAGTCTCTTATGATCCTTTGTATTTCTGTGTTGTCTGTTGTGATTTCTCCATTTTTGTTTCTAATTTTGTTNTGGAAAATTCTACTTTTCTGAGAATTTGTCTATTTTTTCCAAGTTATCCATTTTATTGGCATATAGTCACTGATAGTAGTCTCTTATGATCCTTTGTATTTCTGTGTTGTCTGTTGTGATTTCTCCATTTTTGTTTCTAATTTTGTTGATTTGATTCTTCTCCCTTTGTTTCTTGATGTTTCTCCACAGTGAGAGACACCTGGAGAGGTACACAGAGTTTCATGAAGTAGAGAAGAGGGAGGAAGGAGACAGAGTTGATGAGGAGGAGAAGAGGGGTATCAAAAGGAGAGAGAACAAGCTAGCCAATAATCACTTCTTTATGTGCTTTCCATAGTCTGGACCCCTCAGATATATTCACAGAGTTATACAGAGGTGAGAAGAGGGAGGAAGGAGACAGAGTTGACCAGGAGGAGAAGAGGGGTATCAAAAGGGGAGAGAACAAGCTAGCCAATAATCACTTCTTTATGTGCTTTCCATAGTCTGGACCCCTCAGATATGTTCACAGAGTTATACAGAGGAGAGAAGAGAGAGGAAGGAGACAGGTGGCCAGGAGGAGAAAAAGGGGAATCAAAAGGAAAGAGACAGATCCATCCAGTAATCAGTTCCCTAAGTGTTCCCCACAGCCCAGAACATACTAAAGAGATTCACAGAGTTGGGTAGAGAAGAGAAGAGGGAGGGAGGAGATAGAGGCGACCTGGTACAGAAAAAGGAGATTCAAAAGGAGGATAGAGCAGTCAAGCCAGTAATCTCACTCCCACATCAAAATGGGTACTGAAGATTGGATTCTTAAAGGTACAAAATTGATAAGAACTACCAAAAAGCAAAGATTAAAAATCTAGAGTAGATGTTAGATTCTCAAAAATACAATATTAAAAAAACAAAATTCACAAAAATTATAAAATATTTATATGAAGTTTGCTTTAAAAGTAGGGTTTTTTTTGCGAGGTAATAGTAGGTTAGAAAAATGAAAATTAAAGGAGTAATAGAGGACTTAAAAATAAAAAAATTAGGTTTAGAAAAATAATAGTAAAAATATATCTAGGAATTTCTCTGGAGCTGTTGTGGATAGTGTGGGGTCAGTTCATTTTCAGGTCGTTCCTTGATCCAGCTTATACTTCTCAAGATCTATAGGCCCCTTCCTATGTGGTTGGTGCTAACTACAGGGTTTTAATCTGTTGCACCTGTCACTTCCAAAGCAGTTCCCTCTGTTTATTTTAGCTTCTTCTGTTAGNTTTCAGGTCGTTCCTTGATCCAGCTTATACTTCTCAAGATCTATAGGCCCCTTCCTATGTGGTTGGTGCTAACTACAGGGTTTTAATCTGTTGCACCTGTCACTTCCAAAGCAGTTCCCTCTGTTTATTTTAGCTTCTTCTGTTAGCTCAGTGTCTAATTTCCACTCTGACACAAGGGGGCGATAGTGATCACTTTTTTAGGCTCACTTGTTCAGTCGTGCTGTTGGAAGGAAGGAACACTGGGAAGAAATATCACAGGCGTGTGTGGGGAATGCTCGCAGTGTTTTAGCCACATTGGGTTTGACCCCACTCATGGCATGTGTGCTTTCATGGTCTACATTTCTCAGGCTCTAGGTTGCTCTGCTGGGAACTGTCTGATGCAAGCCCTGGTTTGCTTGCCCTTCCCAAGTCTGAGCTGCTCAGGTTCAGGTTCTTGGGTAGTCCACAAAGGCACAGACTCGGCTGGGCCTGTGTTTTGTGCACTTCCCAGGTCCGAGTAGCTCAGGTGAGCAGGTGCTTGGTGAGCACAATCACCCCAAGGTGGAGTGTTTGTCTTATTGCCTCCCCCGTCCCAGCCGCTCAGTTTTCTGGGTGTACCACAAGCGTGCCTTCTCAGGTGTGCTGTGTGTCTCTTCTGGGGATCTGATCTCTGGCTGTGATTCTCCCGGTGGATGTCAGCTATCCAGAATCCCAAGAAGTCTTGGTTAGCAATGAAGCCTGCTTGCAGTTTGGTAGAGGATGCCTCTCTGGGGCCAAGATTGCCCCCTTCTGGCTCTGGCTGCCTCTGCCTGCCTGTCTCATGTGGGGAATGGGCCAGTCTGCAGCCTGCTAGCTCTGCTCAGTCCTTTGTTCTGTGAGCATGCCTGGCGGTGTCTTAGGTTAGAGCTTTTCATGGTACAGTTCTCTCTCTTTCTCTCTCTCTCTTTTTTTTTTTTTATCCTCTCTGTCTCTGGCTAACCCACAGTCTGGGTTACTGTCTCATGTTAGTTCCCTTAGCGTGCCCTTGGGGCATTCAGGTCTTGTCCTTCACCTAAGCAATGCAGCCCAAGACTCCCTGTCCAGCCCCTACTTGCTTGTGGTAGATGCGAGCATCTGGCCTGCTTCTGCGCTGGGAGTTGCTGTTAGGCAGGTAATCTGTGGGTTTTAATTAATTAATTAATTATTTTTCCTCCCGGTTATGTTGCCCTCTGAGATTCCAAGACTCACCACAGACCCACAGGTGAGAGTGTTTCCTGGTGTTCAGAAACTTCTCTTTTTTAAGACTCTGTTCCCAGGAGGGATCTCTGTCCCTACCTCTTTTGTCTCTCTTTTTATCTTTTATATTTTTTCCTACCTCCTTTTGAAGACAATGTGCTGCCTTTCTGGGTTCCTGTTATCCTCTGCCAGCATTCAGAAGTTGTTTTGTGGAATTTACTCGCTGTTCAAATGTTCTTTGGATGAATTTGTGGGGGAGAAAGTGGTCTCCCCATCCTATTCCTCTGCCATCTTGGGACCGCCTAGACTAATACATTTTAAAGAAATTGAAATAGAAGACAAAGATGTCCTCTTCTCTTTAGTCACCAACAAAAGTGGTCCTAGTTGGCTTTGTTGGTGAATTGTAACAAACAATCAAGATAACAGTTAATTGTTTTTGGTATATAAATTATTCCAAGGAATAACATAAGAGTAAAAGCTCTCAGAATAATTTATAATAGTATCATAATTTTGATTTCAAAAATGAAATGAAAAATAGAGGATAAAAATCATCCCATTTTGCTTATGAACATAGATGAACTCTGAAGAATGAAATTAAAAAAGCAAAACAGAGACATATTTCATGTTCATGGATAGGAAAGCAATGTCAAAATGTAAGTTCTTTCCTACTTTGATATAGAGATTTAGTAAAATCCAAATCAAATTCCTAGCAAGTTATTTTGTGGTTAACAGCAAAATTAATCTAAAGTTTATATGGAAAGGCCAATATACCTAGTAGCCAACACAACATTTGTGGTTTTGTTGTTCAGTTGCTCAGTCATGTCCTACTCTTTGCGACCCCATGGACTGCAGTACGCCATACTTCCCTGTCCTTCATCATCTCTTGGTGCTTGCTCAGACTCATGTTCATTGAGTTGGTGATGCCATCCAACCATTTTGTCTTCTGACACCCACTTCTCCTGCCTTCAGTCTTTCCCAGCATCAGAGTCTTTTCCAATGAGTAAGCTCTTCACATCTGGTGTCCAGGGTATTGGAACTTCATTTGTGGTTTAGAGGAACAAAATTGGAAGACAAGCACTATTCGGGAAGTGGATGACAGAGGATGAGGTGATTGGATGGCATCACTGACTCAATGGACATGAGTTTGAGCAAACACTGGAAGTTGGTGATAGACAGGGAGGCCTGGTGTGCTGCAGTCCATGGGGTGGCAAAGAGTCGGACACGACTGAGTGACTGAACTAAACTGAACTGAACACTCTGACTACAAGGCTTAATATAAAACTATAGTAATCAAGACACTGTGGTATTGGTGAAAGAATAGACAGATCAATGGAGCAATCTAGAAAGCCCAGAAATAACACATATAAATATGATCAACTGATCTTTGACATCATGGCATCTGGTCCCATCATTTCATGACAAATAGATGGGAAAACAATGGAAACAGTGAGAGACTTTACTTTTTTGAGCTCCAAATACAGATGGTGACTGCAGCCATGAAATTAAAAGGCACTTTCTCCTTGGAATAAAAGCTATGACCAACCAAGACAAGTAGAGACATTACTTTACCAACAAAGATCTGTTTAGTCAAACTACAGTTTTCCCAGTAATCATGTATGGATGTGAGAGTTGGACTATAAAGAAAGATGAGTGCCAAATAATTGATGCTTTTGAACAGTGGTGTTGGAGAAGACTCTTTAGAGTCCCTTTAACAGCAAGGAGATCCAACCAGTCCATCCTAAAGTAGCTCAGTCCTGAATATTCATCAGAAGGAGTGATGCTGAAGCTGAAACTCCAATACTTTGGCCACCTGATGCAAAGAGCCAACTCATTGGAAAAGACCCAGATGCTGGGAAAGATTGAGGGCAGGGGAAAAGGGGACGACAGAGGATGAGATGATTAGATGGCATCACTGACACAGTGGACATGATTTTGTGTAGGCTCTGGGAGTTGGTGATGGACAGGGAAACCTGGCATGCTTCAGTCCATGGGATTGCAGAGTCAGACACAACTGAGTGACTGAAGTGAAATGAACTGATCTTTGACAATGGAGCAAAGAAAATACAATGAAGCAAAGGTAATCTTTTCCACAAATGATGCTGGATCTGCATGACATTGACAGACGCACACAAAAAAATCCACATGCAAAAGAAACCTTACCACTTCACAAAAATTGACTCAAAATAGGTCATAGGCCTAAGTATAAAGTGCAGAATTATGAACCTCCTAGAAGATAAAATAGGCAAAAAAAAAAAAAAAAACTTAGATGATTTGGGGGATGATGTTGACTTTTCAGATACGATATCAAAAGCATAAATCATGAAAGAAATAATTGTTAACGTAGACTTGATTAAAATTAAAAACTTCTACACCATTGAAAACAATGTCAAGTGAGTGCGAAGACAAGACAAAGTGTGAGAAAATATTTGCAAAAGATATCTGATAAAGATATATATGGACAACTCTTAAAGATCAACAGGAAGAAAACACACAACTGGATTAAATATGGGCTAAAGAATTTAACAGATACCTCGCCAAAGAAGATATACCTATTGAAAAATTACCATATGAAAAGATTTTTTGCATCATGAAAGGTATTATTGAAATAAGAATGAGATACTCCTTTACACCTGGTAAAATGGCCAAAATCCAGAACACTGATGAGAGTGTGAAGCAACAGGAACTTTTATTTACCAGTGATGGGAATGTAAAATGGTACAGCTACTTTGGCTTCCCAGGTGAGGCTAGTGGTAAAGAACTCACCTGCCAATGCAGGAGACATCTGAGACTCAGGTTCGATCCCTGGGTCTGGGAGATGCCCTGGAGAAAGGCATGGCAAACCACTCCAGTATTCTTGCCTGGAAAATCCCATGGACAGAGGAGCCTGGTGGGCTACAGTCCATAACTGTTAAGTCAGACATGACTGAANCAGGAGACATCTGAGACTCAGGTTCGATCCCTGGGTCTGGGAGATGCCCTGGAGAAAGGCATGGCAAACCACTCCAGTATTCTTGCCTGGAAAATCCCATGGACAGAGGAGCCTGGTGGGCTACAGTCCATAACTGTTAAGTCAGACATGACTGAAGCGGCTTAGCAGGGACAGCTACTTTTGAAAACAGTTAGGCAGTTTCTTAGCAAACTAAATATACTTTTATGAACCAGAACTCCTTGCACTCCTTGAAGGTGTTGAAAACTTACATTCACTTAAAAACCTCCACATAGAAGTTTGTAGCAGCTTTATTCATAATTGCCAAAATCTGGAAGCAAATAGGATGCTCTTCAGTAGGTGAATGAGTACATAAATTGTGGTACATAGAGGCAATGCAATAGTATACACCACTGAAAAGAAATAAGCTATCAAGCCATGAAAGGAAATGAAGGAAGTGTAAGTGCATATTACTACATGAAAGAAACCAATCTTCAAAGGCTACGTACTCTATGGTTTCAATTCTGTGACATTGCAAAACTATGAAGATAGTAAAAAGATCAGGAGATGATGGGGGAAGTCATGAATAAGTGGGGTACAGAGGATTTTTAAGGCAGTAAAAATATTCTTTATTTTACCACTATAATGATGGATATATGTCATTATGCACATGTCCAAACCCATGGAATCTACCACACCAAGTGTGAACACAAATGTTAGCTATGGAATTTGGCTGATTATGTGTTAATGTAGGTTCATCAGTGGTAACAAATGTACCACTTTTGTGGGAGATGTTGTTATTGGGGAAGGCTATACTTGTAGGGAGTAGGTGGGAACTTCTGTAGTTTCTTTAGTTTTGCTGTGAACCTAAAACTGCTTTGAATAAATAAAGTCTTTGAAAAAAACAAAGACTTCTTTTACTTAGTGAAAATAGAATGCTGAAGTATTAGCTAACTGAATCCAACAACAAAAATACACATACACACATACAACCACACACTCATACATTGAAGATATTGTGGTTCCAGATCCTTAAAGTGATTATGGCAATAAAATGAGTCACATGATTTCTTTTTGTTTCCCACTGCATATAAGTTACACCTACAGTATACTGTAGTCTACTAAGTATTCAATAGGTTTATGTCTAAAAAAATAATGTATATAGCTTAATTTAAAAATAATGCTGTTGGAGAAATGATTGTAGTAAACTTACTTAACATGCGGCTGTCACAAAACTTTAATCTGCAAAAAACACAATCTGTGAAGTTAAATAAAGCACAATGCAATAAAACAAGGTATGCATATATATGTGTGTGTGTATGCATATACACCTGTCTCTTATACACATCTAGATGTGTATAAGAGACAGGTAGCTCAGTCCTGAATATTCATCAGAAGGAGTGATGCTGAAGCTGAAACTCCAATACTTTGGCCACCTGATGCAAAGAGCCAACTCATTGGAAAAGACCCAGATGCTGGGAAAGATTGAGGGCAGGGGAAA
>SJYX01023217.1:170223-210833 GCA_006410675.1 Oreotragus oreotragus
GGAGGAATCAACTTACCTGACTTCAGGCTCTACTACAAAGCCACAGTCATCAAGACAGTGTGGTACTGGCACAAAGACAGAAGTATAGATCAATGGAACAAAATAGAAAGCCCAGAGATAAATCCACACACATATGGACACCTTATCTTTGACAAAGGAGGCAAGAATATACAATGGAGTAAAGACAATCTCTTTAACAAGTGGTGCTGGGAAAACTGGTCAACCACTTGTAAAAGAATGAAACTAGATCACTTTCTAACACCACACACAACAGTATGTTTTTTATTTTAGGTTCTTCACTAGGTCTACAATCACAGAAAACTAAACAAACTGATCATATGGATTGCAACCTTGTCTGACTCAATGAAACTAAGAGTAATGCTGTGTAGGGCCACCCAAGACAGATGGGATATGGTGGAGAGTTCTGATAAAACATGTTTGACTAGAGAAGGGAATGGCAAATCACTTCAGCATTCTTGCTGTGAGGACCCCATGAATAGTATGAAAAGGCAAAAAGATGTGACAATGAAAGATGAACTCCCCAGGTTGGTAGTTTCCCAATATGCTATTGTAGAAGAGCAGAGAAATAGCTCCAGAAGGAATGAAGAGGCTGAGCCAAAGCAGAAACAGTGCCCAGTTGTGCATGTGTCTGGTGGTGAAAGTAAAGTCCTATGTTGTAAAGAACAACATTGCATAAGAACTCTGGATGCTAGGTCAGTGAATCAAGGTGAATGGGAAGTGTTCAAACAGGAGAAAACAAAATGAACATTTATATTTTATGAATCAGTGAACTAAAATGGAGGGGACTATTCCATTTAATTTAGATGACCATTTTATTATACTGTGGGAAAAAATCCCTTAGAAGAAATGGAGTAGCCCTCACAGTCAACAAAAGAGTCCGAAATGTAGTACTTGGTGCAATCCGAAAAATGATAGAAAGATCTCAGTTTGCTTTCAAGGCAAACCATACATCACAGTAAGCAAATCTATGCCCTAACCACTAATGCCAAAGAAGCTGAAGTAGAGCAGTGCTATGAAGAACTGCCACACATTCTAGAACTAACAACAAAAAAGATGTCCTTCTCATCATAGGGGACTGAAATGCAAATGTAGGAAGTCAAGAGATACCTGCAAGAACAGGAAACTTTGACCTTGGAGTACAAAATGAAGCAGGGCAAAGCTAACAGAGTTTTGCCAATAGAACACATTGGTCATAGCAAACACCCTCTTCCAACAAAACAACAGAAGACTCTAAACATGGATATCACCAGATGGTCAATACAAAAATCACATTGATTATATTTGCAGCTGAAGATGGAGAAATTCTATTCAGTCAGAAAAAAACAAGACCTGGAGCTGACTGTGAGTCAGATCATGAACTCCATATTGTAAAATTCAGACTTAAATTGAAGAAAGTAGGGAAAACCACTAGACCATTCAAGTATGACCTAGGTCAAATCCCTTACGATTACACAGTGGAAGTTACATATAGATTCAAGGGATTAGATCTGATAGAGAGAGTACCCTAAGAACTATCAATGGAGGTTCATAACATTGTATAGGAGGTCGTGATCAAAACCATCCCCAAGAAAAAGAAATGCAAAAGAGCAAAATAGTTGTCTGAGGAGGCCTTACAAATAGTTGAGAAAAAAAGAGATTCAAAAAACAAAGGAGAAAAGGAAAGATATACCCATCTGAATACAGAGTTCCAAAGAATAGCATTACTTTGCCAACGTCTTAGAAGTGTTCTTTTTGTCTTAGAAGTGTTCTTTTTGTCTTAGAAGTGTTCCATGTGAGTAAAGTCAGATTGTTTGAGCTCCACAGAACTATCAGAGTCCCACATTACTTTGCCAGCAAAGGTCCACCTGGTCAAGGCTGTGGTTTTTCCAGTAGTCATGTATGGATGTGAGAGTTGGACTATAAAGAAAACTGAGTGTTGAAGAATTGATGGTTTTGAACTGTGGTGTTGGAGAAGATTCTTGAGGGTCCCTTGGATTGCCAGGAGATCCAACCAGTCCATCCTAAAGGAGGTCAGTTCTGAGTGTTCATTGGTAGGACTGATGTTGAAGGTGAAACTCCAATACTTTGGCCACCTGATGTGAAGGGCTGACTCATTTGAAAAGACCCTGATGCTGGGAACTATTGAAGGTGAGAGGAGAAGGGGACTACAGAATATGAGGTGGTTGGATGGCATCACTGACTCAATGGATATGAGTTTGGGTAAATTCTGGGAGTTGGTGATGGACAGGGAGGCCTGGTGTGCTGCAGTCCATGGGGTCGGAAAGAGTTGGACATGACTGAGCAACTGAGCTGAACTGAACTGATGCTGGTTCTTTAGACTGTGTTTATTGATGTATTTCACTTTTTTGTACACTTTGTAACATTTTGTTGAATGCTGAACATGATGCCCTGGGTAAAAGGAACTGAGATAAAAGGATGTTATTATGTGATTTTATGCTTATCTGACTAGGATTTAGACTGTGCTTGATTTGCTATAACTGCTCTTGCTAGAAGTGAAAATTTCCTCTGGTGTGTTTGTGTTTTGTTTTCCCTATTGTCTTTGGATTTTTAAAATTGATTAATTTATTCATTTTACCTACAATATTGTATTGGTTTTTTTTTTTTTTTTGTTTTATTTTTTTTATTGAAAGATAATTGCTTTACGGAATTTTGTTGTTTTCTCTCAAACTTCAACATTAGTATACATATATCGCCTCCCTTTTGAGCCTCCCTCCCGAGATCTTAAATAAGGTCTGACACTTGTTGCAGCAACAGGCTTCTGCTTTTGGGCTTCTGCTCTGATAATATCAGATTCTCTATATTCAACTATCTATCCAATTTTTGAGACAGTTGTTTTTCCTTTGACTTCAGTGGTCTGTTGGTTCTAAGAAGAGTGGTTGATTCTCAGTTTAGCTTTTCCTTGTATGAGGATGAGCACAATAACTTCCAAGCTTCTTATTTGTTAGGCCAGAAACCAGATATCGTGCATCAGTCACTTTTTCTATCTTGGCTTTATGTTCCCTATTTGTAAAATAAAGGGATAAGATCACTGCTTGGTAGCATAATTCTCTTCCAGCCCTAGCATTCTGTTGAATCCATAAACACTGATTTGCACGAATGACTATGCCAATATGTGACATTTATTACCCTTCTTCTTCAGGCAGACCTCCAGGTGGACAAGGAGAGGCACAATTTCTTTGAGTCATCCCTTGATTATGTTTATCAAATCCAGGAAGTTCAAGAGTCTAAGAAGTTCAATATTGTGGAGCCAGTAAGTTCTAATGATGAATGGTCTAAAAATATTTACCAAATGTCAAGTAAATGTAGAAAACTTTAATTATAAAATTGGAGTCTCAAAGACTATGAATATAGTCAATATCATGTGAGAAATGAATCGCCAGTCTATGTTCAATGCAGGATGCAGGATGCTTGGG
Organism: Oreotragus oreotragus; assembly: GCA_006410675.1. Lineage (NCBI taxonomy): Eukaryota > Metazoa > Chordata > Mammalia > Artiodactyla > Bovidae > Oreotragus > Oreotragus oreotragus. The sequence goes on from SJYX01023217.1 coordinate 173,658, forward strand.
GCTGGTGTATGGNAATTATAAAATTGGAGTCTCAAAGACTATGAATATATTCAATATCATGTGAGAAATGAATCGCCAGTCTATGTTCAATGCAGGATGCAGGATGCTTGGGGCTGGTGTATGGGGATGACCCGGAGGGATGATGTGGGGTGGGAGGTGGGAGGGGGGTTCATGTTTGGGAGTTCGTGTACACCCGTGGCAGATTCATGTCAATGTACGCCAAAACCAATAGAGTACTGTAAAGTAAAATAAAGTAAAATGGAAGCTCTAAAAAAAAAATAATAATAATAAAAAAGTTAATGTTACAAAAAAAAAAAAAGAATGTCAAAGAAACAGACACACTGGCTTGTGTTATTCTTGCTCTCCAACAGATTCTCTCTCTCACTCTTCCTCACTCTTCCCCACATTCCTTCCTCCTCTGATTTCTCTCTATAGCTATGAATTTTCTTTATATTTCTTTTCCTCCTCTCCTTTCTCCTGTTCCTTGATTTTTCTGTCACCCTTCGTTTTAACTTGTTCTCCTCCCTTCCTTCCTCTCATAATTTCATAAGGTTTCTGAAAATACCCATCATATCCCAAACAGTGTTCTAAGAATGCATGTTTCTTGCATTCAATTACTTCCCATTCTATTTTTACTTCTATTCTTTGAATATTTTTCTAATTAAATATCCTTAATATATTATAGAAGATGATGTACTGTGGTTTGATAAGTATTTTGATTTTTAGCAACTTTCTTTTTTATTATAAAATCAATGTAAAAACAGTTGCAGAAAAAGCTAGAAAAAAATTTTAATATGTGTAAAACAAATACAACATATCCCCCATACAGAGATGATCACTGTTAATATTGTGGTGTTTACCTCATGAATTGTGTGTCTGTTATATTCTTTTGTTTATCTATTATGCCTATGTATTTGTTGGTGTGGGTGTGTGTACACATGTGCATGTGTGTGTACACATATTACACATAAGCATGTATATCTGTGTACATGTTATCTGTGATCACAGCTGTATATATCTGTATATGTACATTTCCAAGCAAATATTTATTTATTTATCCAATAATCATTTATTGAGCCTCTGTTATATGCAGGCACTGTGCTAAACACTGGGTATCATACAGTGAAAAAGACTCAGTTTCTGTCTTTGTGAAGACTACATTTTCATGGGATGGAAAGAAGGTTACACATAAGTAAAATAATTTGTGTTATGCTGCTGCTGCTGCTGCTGCTAAGTCACTTCAGTTGTGTCCGACTCTGTGTGACCCACCAGATGGCAGCCCACCAGGCTCTTTCATCCCTGCGATTCTCCAGGCAAGAACACTGGAGTGGGTTGCCATTTCCTTCTCCAATTTGTGTTATGATAATGGCTAAAACAAAGAACAGGAGCAGACAGCTACTGTAGGTCCAGTGGTCAAGGGGGATCTCTGAAAGTGTCATGTAAGATGAGATCTAAAGAAGGAAAAGATAAGGCAATGTGAATAATGGGAAGAGAACTTTTGAGGCACAGAAAAAAAAAAAAACATGTACATAGTCCTTAAGTTAGTAAAGAATGGTGAGAATGGTGTTAGTAAGTCCTTAATGGTATTAGTTAGAACAACACCATTAAGGAACAACACTCAAGCAACAGTTAGAATTGGACATGGAACAACAGACTGGTTTCAAATAGGAAAAGGAATACGTCAAGGCTGTATATTGTCACCCTGCCTATTTAACTTATGTGCAGAGTACATCATGAGAAACGCTGGACTGGAAGAAGCACAAGCTGGAATCAAGATTGCCAGGAGAGATATCAATAACCTCAGATATGCAGATGATACCACCCTTATGGCATAAAGTGAAGAGGAACTAAAAAGCCTCTTGATGAAAGTGAAAGAGGAGAGTGAAAAAGTTGGCCTAAAGCTCAACATTCAGAAAACGAAGATCATGGCATCTGATCCCATCACTTCATGGGAAATAGATGGGGAAACAGGGGAAATAGATGGGGAAACAGTGGAAATAGTGTCAGATTTTATTTTTTTGGGCTCCAGAATCACTGCAGATGGTGACTGCAGCCGTGAAATTAAAAAGAAAAAAACTTTTATTCCTTGGAAGAAAAGTTATGACCAACCTAGATAGCACATCAAAGAGCAGAGACATTACTTTGCCAACAAAGCTCCGTCTAGTCAAGGCTATGGTTTTTCCAGTGGTCATGTATAGATGTGAGAGTTGGACTGTGAAGCACCGAAGAATTGATGGTTTTGAACTGTGGTGTTGGAGAAGACTCTTGAGAGTCCCTTGGATTGCAAGGAGATCCAACCAGTCCATTCTGAAGATCAGCCCTGGGATTTCTTTGGAAGGAATGATGCTAAAGCTGAAACTCCAGTACTTTGGCCACCTCATGCAAAGAGTTGACTCATTGGAAAAGACACTGATGATAGGAGGGATTGGGGCAGGAGGAGAAGGGGATGACAGAGGATGAGATGGCTGGATGGCATCACTGACTCGATGGACGTGAGTCTGAGTGAACTCCAGGAGTTGGTGATGGACAGGGAGGCCTGGTGTGCTGTGATTCATGGGGTTGCAAAGAGTCAGACACGACTCAGTGACTGAACTGAACTGAACTGAATGGTGTTAGTAAGTCCTTAATTTAGTAAAGAATGGTGAGTATCACTGATGAAAGAAAAGGAGGGTGGCAGGAAATAATATCTGACAAGAAGGCATAGGGCCTGTAGGCATGGTGAAGGGGTTAGATTTTAGTCTGAATTCTAGTAGAAAAATCACTGATGTATATTAAACAGGATATGACATGGACTGTTTTTGTTGTGTGGAGAATAGCTTGGAAGAAGACAATGTTGGAAATTAGGAAATGACTTAGGCTATCCCAGTGGTCTAGGCAAGTGAAAATATTGCTTTGAATTAGGGTGGTGGTAGTAGAAAGAGAAAAGAATGATTGAATTAGAGATATATTTTGATAGCAAAACTGGCAGGGCTTACTGATTGATTAGACTAAGATGTGAGTGAAAGAAAACCAGAATTATTTGCTTTTTGGTTTGACTGACTAAGTAAGTAGGTGGTGGTGTCATTTCTTTGGATGGGAAAATTTGAAAAGGAAAAGGAAGGATGTCTACATAACTGTGTGTGGTACATACACTCATGTGCATTTATATATATATGTTTGTACATGCACACATACATGTATGTATGTATGTATGTGTGTATGTATGTATATTTAGGGCTTCCCTGGTAGCTCAGTCAGTGAAGAATCTGCCTGTAGTGCAGGAGACTGGGGATTGATCCCTGGGTCAGGAAGATCCCCTGGAGAAGGAAATGGCAATCCACTCCAGTATTCTTGTCTGGGAAATCCCATGGACAGAGGAGACTGGTGGGCTACAGTCCATGGGGTCACAAAAGTTGAACATGAGTTAGTGACTAAACCATCACCACCACCACGTGTGTATATGTATATATATATATATATATATATATATACACACACACACATACACATATATATATAGTAGATAAGTATGTACATAGTTTTTAATATGTTTATGTATATATACATATATTGGATTACCCAGAAGATTTGTTCAAGTTTTCCCATAATAAAATCTTACAGAAAAATCCAAATAAACTTTTTGGCTAACCCAATATATTTAGTTTGTGTTTGTGTGTTTTTGTGTGTGTTAGTCACTCAGTCATTTTTGACTCTTTGTGACCTCATGGACTATAGACTGCCAGGCTCCACTGGCCATGGGATTCTCCAGTCAAGAATACTGGAGTGAGTTGCCATTTCCTTCTCCAGGGGATCTTCCCTAGTATGGCATCAAACTTGGGTCTCCCGCACTGCAGTTGTATTCTTTACCATCTGAGCTACCAGGGAAGCCCATAGTTTGTGGTTATGTATATATATATATTTGGCAAATTTGGAAAACTCAGCAGTGGCCACAGGACTGGAAAAGGCTGGTTTTCATTCCAATCCCAAAGAAAGCCAATGCCAAAGAATGTTCAAACTACCACACAATTGCACTAATCTCATGCTAGCTAAGTAATGCTCAGAATTCTCAAAGCCAGGCTTCAACAGTATGTGAACCGTGAAATTCCAGATGTTCAAGCTGAATTTAGAAAAGGCAGAGGAACCAGAGATCACATGGCCAACATCCGTTGGATCATCAAAAAAGGGAGAGAGTTTCAGAAAAACATCTACTCCTGCTTTATTGACTATGCCAAAACCTTTAACTGTGTGGATCACAAGAAACTGGAAAAGTCTTCAAGAGATGGGAATATCTGACCACCTGACCTGCCTCCTGCGAATCTGTGTGCAGGCCAACAAGCAGCAGTTAGAACTGGACTTGGAACAACAGACTGGTTCCAAATCAGGAAAGGAGTATGTCAAGGCTGTATACTGTCACCCTGCTTATGTAACTTATATGCAGAGTACATCATGAGAAACGCTGGACTGGAAGAAACACAAACTGGAATCAAGATTGCCAGGAGAAATATCAATAACCTCAGATATGCAGATGATACCACCCTTATGGCAGAAAGTGAAGAAGAACTAAAGAGCCTCTTGATGAATGTGAAAGAGGAGAGTAAAAATGTTGGCTTAAAATTCAACATTCAGAAAACTAAGATCATGACATCCAGTCTCATCGCTTTATGGCAAATAGATGGGGAAATAATGGAAAGAGTGAGAGACTTTATTTTTCTCGGCTCCAAAATCACTGCATATGGTGACTGCAGCCATGAAAATAAAAGACACTTGCTCTTTGGAAGAAAAGCTATAACCAACCTGCTGCTGCTGCTGCTGAGTCACTTCAGTCGTGTCTGACTCTGTGTGACCCCATAGACGGCAGTCCACCAGGCTACCCCGTCCCTGGGATTCTCCAGGCAAGAATACTGGAGTGGGTTGCCATTTCCTTCTCCAGTGCATGAAAGAGAAAAGTGAAAGTGAAGTCGCTCAGTCTGTCCGACTGTTAGCGACCCCATGGACTGCAGCCTACCAGGCTACTCCATTGGATTTTCCAGGCAAGAGTACTGGGGTGGGATGCCATTGCCTTCCCTGATAACCAACCTAGACAGCATATTAAAAAGCAGAGACATTACTTTGCCAACAGAAGTCCATTTAGCCAAAGTTATGGTTAGTCATGTAAGATTCAAGGCAGGAGAAGGGGATGACAGAGGATGAGATGGTATCACCGACTTGATGGATATGAGTTTGAGTTTGTGATGGACAGGAAGACCTGGTGTGCTGCATTCCATGAGGTCGCAAAGAGTTGGACATGACTGAGCCACTGAACCGAACATATATATTAATACACACATATAGCTGTTTTTGTATGCATATAGTATGTAAGTGCATATTTATATGTGCTTTGTTGTTTACTTTCTAAAAAGAATTCAGTTCAGTTCAGTTCAGTCACTCAGCTGTGTCTGACTCTTTTTGACCCCATGAATTGCAGCACGCCAGGCCCCCCTGTCCATCACCAACTCCTGGAGCTCACCCAAACTCATGTCCATCGAGTCAGTGATACCTTCCAGCCATCTCATCCTCTGTCGTTCCCTTCTCCTCCTGCCCCCAATCCCTCCCAGCATCAGTGTCTTTTTGCCATTGCCTTCCCTGATAACCAACCTAGACAGCATATTAAAAAGCAGAGACATTACTTTGCCAACAGAAGTCCATTTAGCCAAAGTTATGGTTAGTCATGTAAGATTCAAGGCAGGAGAAGGGGATGACAGAGGATGAGATGGTATCACCGACTTGATGGATATGAGTTTGAGTTTGTGATGGACAGGAAGACCTGGTGTGCTGCATTCCATGAGGTCGCAAAGAGTTGGACATGACTGAGCCACTGAACCGAACATATATATTAATACACACATATAGCTGTTTTTGTATGCATATAGTATGTAAGTGCATATTTATATGTGCTTTGTTGTTTACTTTCTAAAAAGAATTCAGTTCAGTTCAGTTCAGTCACTCAGCTGTGTCTGACTCTTTTTGACCCCATGAATTGCAGCACGCCAGGCCCCCCTGTCCATCACCAACTCCTGGAGCTCACCCAAACTCATGTCCATCGAGTCAGTGATACCTTCCAGCCATCTCATCCTCTGTCGTTCCCTTCTCCTCCTGCCCCCAATCCCTCCCAGCATCAGTGTCTTTTCCAGTGAGTCAACTCTTCACATGAGGTGGCCAAAGTATTAAGAGTTTCAGCTTTAGCATCAGTCCTTCCAGTGAGCACCCAGGACTGATATCCTTTAGGATTGATTGGTTGGATCTCCTTGCAGTGCAAGGGACTCTCAAGAGTCTTCTCCAACACCACAGTTCAAAGCATCAATTCTTCGGCACTCAGCTTTCTTCACAAAAGAATAGAGCAGTTTTTACTACTTCCTCTTACACTTTACTCCCTGGTGGATCAGATGGTAAAGAGTACTCCTGCAGTGCAGGAGACCTGGGTTTTATCCCTAGATTAGGAAGATCCCCTGGAGAAGGGAAGGGCAAGTCACTCCAGTATTCTTGCCTGGGAAATCCCATGGACAGAGGAGCCTGGCAGTCCCCAGCCTATGTAGTCACAAAGATTCTGACACAACTGAGCAACCAACACACACACACACATTACACTTTACTATTGCCAGCATTGAGCATTGATTTTTAATATGTTTGTATTTCACAGACAAATTTTTTTTCTGTTGTTGTTTGTATATATTTGATTTTTATTGGAGTAAACATTTGAAACATTAAAAATATAGTTTATTGATCATTTCTGTGTTTTCTGCAATGTCGCCCCCCTCCCCAATATGTTTCTAATTTAAAGATTGTTTTTCAAAAAGAGATCCTTGGATATTTTAGCATTATGATATTGTTCATTATGATAATTTATCCATTTTTGCTTATTGTTTTTATCAACAAATATTTGAGTCTCCTTCCTCAGTGGCTCAGCATTAATCTGCCTGCAGTGCTGGAGATGCAGGAGACAGTTGTTCAATCCTTGGGTCTGGAAGATCCCCTGGAGGAGGAAATGGCAACCCACTCCAGTATTCTTGCCTGCACAATCCCATGGATAGAGGAGCTTGCAGACTACAGTCCATGGGATTACAAAGAATCTGACACTACTGAAGTGACTGAACATGCATGTATTTATGAGTACTTACTCTGTGCCAGTCCTGAAGATATAGAGACAGCTATTCTCACATTATGTTCATCCTGTCCACATTTTGATTGGTTTCATATGCTATCTGAAAAGAGTATTGTTGAATAAATTTGTTAGTAGTTCTTACTTTCCAGATTTGAGTCCAGTGTGAATGTTTAACCTAATGAAAGAATAGCTACGTGTAGACCTATTTGTATTTGCATTACGCTTTTAACACTATACTGGTTAAACACTGTATGAAGTTTTTTTGTATGTATCTTATTTCCCTTTATTTGATTAATGAGAAGATAGTTGTGATAAAGTTATTTTTATACATTTTCTCTAGGTCTTGGCCTTTCTTCATAGCCTCTTCATTTCCAACAGCTTGACTGTGGAACTAACACAGGATTTCCTCCCGTATAAACAACAGCTTCAGCTCAGTTTACAGAATGTGAGTTTGCATGTGGGTTTCTTCACCAGTCTTTGCATTGCAGCTGGAGTTCACTCTCAATATCTTGACTTTGGAATTTTAGGTTATTATAACCCAGCTAATTTGTGAGGACCAACTGGTGTGGATCACAAATATTTTAGTGTAATAGATTTTTTTTACTCTTCCAGTTTCAACTATTCTTTATCTTTGAGGCTGTTGTTCAAACCAACTCTTCCACCCACTAACACATCTATCTATCCAATATTTATTAAATGTTGCTAATTTGCTATATCTCTCCCAGATTAGAACCCATCTATGGGCTTATTTAAGTACAGATCAGGTCTTATGCTAGTTAGTCAAGATACTCTCTTTGTAGGTTTTATTAATATGAATGCTCATTCCTCCCTTCCTTTTCTTAGTTCTTTTCTCATTACATTAGTATAGTTAAATAAATTATCTTGAAAGATTATTTCAACCTTCTTTCTCATGCTGTCCCTTTTAGATGAGCATAGGCACAGCCTTCCCTTCCTTGTCACATATCATTTTTCTCATTTAGTTATTTAACCCACATATAACAATTACTTAGATATATAATGAACATACACCTTGTGCCAAGCATTGTAAAATCCACTGAACATACCATAATGAGGCACGTTAGTTTTTGTCTTCAGGGATTATTCAGTCTCTTAGAGCTTAGAGAGATAAGCAGAGATACAGCATGATAACTTATGAAAAGTGCTAAAATAGAGTTAAGACCAAAAAAGTTAAAAAAGCACAGAGTATAGAATAATTGTCTGATACAGTAAAAGAAGGCACCACTGAGGTAGTGATTTTGGACCTGTTACATTGCATGAAATTTATAGATGAATTTTTGGATGAAAACAATTTGTTGTTTAGGAGATTCCTGACTTACACTTGTTTCTTTCTGGGTACTCTCTTTCACCAGAATGTTAGAGTTCCTATCTTCTTCCGATTTACAAAATATTTCTATAACTAGGTCAATTACTTAATCTTCCTCCAAATATAACTTGAAAAGTCTGAGTTTAGCAACAAATATTTGCATATATATGTGTATATATATATATATATACACATATATATTGGTCTTTATATATATATATATACACATACATATATATATGTATATATAGCTTCCCTGGTGACTCAGAGGTTAAAGCATCTGCCTCCAATGTGGGAAACCTGGGTTCAATCCCTGGGTTGGGAAGATCCCCTGGAGAAGGAAATGGCAACTCAGTCCAGTATTCTTGCCTGGAGAATCCCATGGATGGAGGAGCCTGGATGGAGGAGCCTGGTAGGCCACAGTCCACGGGGTCTCAAAAAGTCGGACATGACTGAGAGACTTCACTTTCACTTTCATATGTGTGTGTGTATATATATATATATATATATATATATAATTCACAAGATAATCTACAGAGTGAGTTCAATTAGGTAGGACAGCCCACATCACCTTTTTCAATGACATCATGTGACAATCTTGAGACTAAACACTAAAGACTTATCTCTAGTGATTCTGATACACACATTTCAAACTGTGTTTTACCATTGTTTTTTAGTAATGTACTTTTAAACATACTACTTCTTAATATTAGCTTTTCTTATTCATGGGCATGAAAACATAGGTTTTCTGTTAACCTATGTTCAAAGAGCGCACACTCTCATAGCCTTTATTCTAATGGCCAGGATTCGATTCAGTGTCAAGTAATCAGTAACTTTACCTGAGGTAGAATGTAGAAGTTGCCATGATAATATTATCCTAAGGAACCTTTTTTATAGCTTTCCGTTTTGTAAGGCAGAGTTAGTGTGATGCTCAGAGTTCTTAGAGCTTTTATTTCTTGGAAGCTTTTGTGATTTCCATTAGAAAGTGTCTCCCAGGTACATTGTTATTTATGTTTCTCTCTCTCTTTTACCCTTTAGTACTGTTTAACTACACTAAATTGTTTTCTAGTTACTATGCCACTCAGCACTTGTTTTTTGCTATGTTGTAGCACATGATAAAAGCTGAGAAAACTGCACTAAGTCTCTGATCATTGAATGCTTATTGATGATGATGGTCCTGATGATGATTATGATGATAATATCTTGACAGACAAGAAATCATTTCTCCAGTACCCGAGAAGAGATGGAAGAACTTAAGAAAAGGATGAAAGAAGCTCCACAGACATGCAAACTTCCAGGACAGCCAACCATTGAAGGCTATCTCTATACACAAGAGAAATGTGTGTGGGAATACAGGGGTAGCCACTGGGTTTAAGTAGGCTGATACACACTGCCACTTGGCCTCTCCAAACTCCAGGCACCCATATAGTTCATAGACCCCTTCCAGCTATACCTCTTTGGAAACCAGCATGAAAACAGAGAAAATAAAAAGAAGGGCGAAATTAAAGGGGGAGGTTAAGGATTTGTATTACAAAGGCTGTAGGATGATAAGACTTAAGATTTTCTCTGAGATTGAAAATGAGGGTTGTTAATGGCTTAATGCTTTCAATGACTCTGACTTAGACTAAAAGGAAGGTAGGAGAGAGGAGGCATAAAATAATATTTATTATACCTATTATGTGCTAGGCATGGTGTTAAGTGCTTTAAATATACTACTTCATGTAACCTTTGAAAGCACTTTACCATACCCATATTCACATGAAGCCACGGAGGCTTAGAGAGATCACTAACTGGAAGTCACCTAACTATCAAGTAATAAGGCTAAGTGTAAAGTCAGGTTTGTGAAATGCCAAAACCTATGCTCCTACAACTGTACCCTATACCTTCCATTGCCTTAGGATCACAAGATTGCCTTTAAAGCACTACCCAACCGTTTTGATTTTAGTGAACAACACAGTTGTTCATTACTAACTAAGGGAAATGGGTTATCTTATTCAGTTACTGAATATTTCAGAGGTTTAAGCTTTTCTGCTTCCTAATGTTATGTAAACCTGTACGTGCTATTTAATTTCCTTTTGAACTGTGATACAATGTCTCCAAAGCCTGTGATTTCAGTCTCTGATCTAGTGAGTACGTAGAAGAGACTATTCAAAGGTTACCAGTGGGAAAACCCACTGAAATCCACAAACCATGGTATTTCAGCATTGGTATTATCATACTTTTCCTCCCTTAGAGCAGTCCATTTTGATGATTTTCAAAGGTGTGTTCTATTTGTCAGGTTCAGTTCTTCACCTCTCTGTTGCAAGATCTCTCAATCTCAGTGCTATTGACATTTCAGGTTGGGTAATTCTCTGTTTTAAGAGGTCATCCTATGCATTATAGGCTGTTTTGAAGCATCTATAGCCTCTCCCCACTTTATTCTGATAGTACTTCCCATCTACGATAACCTAAGATGTCTCTTGGCATTGCCAAATGTCCTCTGGGAGGCAAAACTGCTCCTAGTTGAGAACCACTGCTGTGTTATACGAGGGGCAGAGTAATGAGTATGTTGTCTTGACTCTATTATCAACTAACTATATGATCTTTCTATTCCCCAGTTTTTAAAATTTTTTAAATGGATATGACATTCCTACTCAGTTGAATGTATGTTTACTAAAAATCCTTTTTGCCAGACAATGTGTAATGCATTGGGGGTACAAGAAATGGGTCAAACTTAGTTTTTGACCTCAAGAAGTTTACAGTCTAATGAAGACACAAGTATATTAAGAATTATAATGAAGTGTGTTGAGCATTGCATTTGGAGAATATATCTATGGGCTTCACTGAGGAAGTGATATATGAACTGAAATGTGAATTAAGAGTGGGAGTTTGACAGGTAAAAATAAAGGCAAAGAAAATTCCAGGTGTATACCATTGCATGAGTCAAGGCACAGAGGTATGTGAGAGTGTATTTTATTTGTAGGGTCTTGGTTATCCAGGAAGAGTCCTGGTTTATACTTGTTGTCCATATATAATTATTAATAGTGCCCTGTTCACTATTAAATATGTCCTGAACTTCGTCTATCAATTATATCGCCAACTATCTATTTGTTAACTGAATGTAATTAAATGAGTCAGGGGCATAGAGGTGAAGGGGGCAAAAAGCCAAGTTGCAAAGCTAAATACAATCACATTATAAAAGGCTTTGTGAGCCAACCTAAGGATTTGGAGAGAATGGGAAATCCATAGGTGGTTTATAATAAGAGGAATGATATAAATGGAGATATATATTTTAAAAATATTCTTTAACAAGAGTAGAGAATAAGCTAGAAAGGAGTGATCAGAGAAGGCCACTGAAGTCATTAATTGGAGAAATAGTGAATTTTTGTTTTTCTTGGAATGTCTTATAAAACATTTATTTATTTATTTATTTTTGCCAAACATCAGAAGTAGAGTCTTGAATGAATTCAGGTATAAAAGGAGTGAAAAAAGAGACATGTAGGGGATAGAATGAGCAGAACCCTACCACCAATCAAATAAGGCAGGCTATAGGGAAGGAAAAGCAGAAAATACAGATGTTCCTAGCTCATACAATAAAATGTATAATGGGAGCAGTCACAGGGAACACAGTGAGGAGAGTGGTTTGGAGCAAGCCAGAATAGATGTGGAAAGTAGTTGATGAGGATTACAATAACCATATGTGTAGTGGGCTGGTGGTGCTGCATAGTTGGAACTCAGGGGACTGGTAGGACTAGATCGGGATCATGACCATGAATAGTAAACTGTGCACAGGTTCTGTCTTACAGGTAAACTGACCATGCAGCCAAAATACTTATTCTGTCATCTCACTGTTGCCTGTCTTTGTAGGGGCTTTGGGAATATCCTGGGTGAAATACTACTGCCAATATGAGAAAGAGACCAAAACGTTCACTATGACGCCTATGGATCAGAAGCCAGGTGCTAAGCAGCAGGTCAGTTCTTTTATGGGTCACATTTTTTTGAAATGCATCTGTGACTGAATCTCAAAAGAGAATATATATTGACTTCATGTCAAAGAATTGAGTCTACCACTGTCACATGAACCCATGTCTTCATATGTTTTCCTTGGCCTAAGTTTGCATTGGCCCAGATACTACTCAGTTGAGTGAAGAATCTCTGTTAATGATTTCAGGCCTTCTGAAAGTGCCTTTACTCTTTTAGATCATTGTTACAAGTGTCTATCTCATTGTACAAAGAAAATGTACAAAAAATATGGATAAATTGAAGGAGGAGAGTATTACTTGCTTTTAAGAAGGCTCTACTATGGATTCTTTTAAATAGTATTTAAAAAGAAGCATTTTCCAAAATTCCTTTTTTAAAGGAGTATTCTGTCATCTAAATTTGAAATAACCTATATACTACATTTTATGTAATGCTCAAATATCTTTAAGCACTTAATTATTCTGGAAAGGCCTCCAGACATTCCTCTACTCCCCAAAATGGTAAGGTGAGTTTGACACACTGACATGATAGTTCACTTACTATCATGAGGAGGAATTTGATACTATCTATATTATATTATATTATAAATTCTATACTATTTCTTGTATGAGCACCCAGCTAAAAAATTTAGTCTGTCATCTCACTTTTTCCCATCTTTGTAGGGGCTTTGGGAACATACATACATAGAACCCTGAAAGTTTCTTAAGATAAAAGCTAATAGACTGATTATTCATATTCTAAAAGTAATATTGCTTTAACTGTCTTTCAGACAGGGCCTTAGGGCATAATTTATAAAAGTTTACATTATTTACAAATTGTTTACAAAATGAAACAAGGTTTACTTGTTAGCATTGAAAGTTGTGATGTATGAAGACCCAATTTCCATAGGCAGAAATTTGGAGACTTTTGGGGCCATTGCTGGTGACTTCCATGGAAGATTACTCTTGTGTGGCTTGTTCATAGGACTATACTACAAAGCTACAGTCAACAAGACTGTATGGTACTGGCACAAAGACAGAATTATGGATCAATGGAACAAAATAGAAAGTCCAGAGATAAATCCACATACCTAGAGACACTTTATCTATGACAAAGGAGATAAAAATATACAATGGACAAGAGACAGTCTCTTCAGCAAGTGGTACTGAGAAAACGGGCCAATTATATGCAAAAGAATGAAACTAGAAAAATTTCTAATACCAAACACAAAAGTAAACTCAAAGTGGATTTTAAGACCTAAATGTAAGGTGAGAAACTATAAAACTCTTAGAGGAAAAGCTGCTTTTCTTTTTTTGTCATTAACAAGAAATTTTGGGATTCTGCTTTGAATGTGGTTTAGACATGGGATGCACCTCTCACAGAGCATACCAAATGGGGTTTTCACAGTCTTCATCCATGTTTATATGTAGGTCAAGTTGCTCATTCATGACTTCAGTACTCTTTAGTTTCTGGTCTGCCAATTGCTGAAGAACTTTTAAATGTGCTTCCAGTAAAGTGTGTTGTCACATAGAATTTGTTCCATTTCTGTGAGAAGTTAGCTTAAGTATTAATATCTGACTAAAATGCTTTTAAGCAACCTGTAATCTCTTCCTTCTCTTTTTCTACACATGTTACTTTCCAAACCTTGGACTTCAAAATTGCTTTCTTAGGTCCTACAACAAAGATCAAGCCACAGGCAGCAGATATTAATACTACTTTCATAGTTTCTTAATATCTTCTGCTTCTGTTAGGTGCATACATTTTCTGTACTTTATTGTGCCCATTTTTGCATGAAATATTCCCTTGGTATATCTAATTTTTTAAAAGAGATCTCTAGTCTTTCCCATTCTATTGTTTTCGTCTATTTCTTTGCACTGTTCACTTAAGAAGGCTTTCTTATCTCTTTGTGCTAGTCCTTGGAACACTCCATTGAGATGGGTATATTTTTCCCTTTCTCCTTTGCCTTTCACTTCTCTTCTATTCTCAGCTATTTATAAGGTCTCTGAAGACAAGCATTTTGCCTTTCTGCATTTCTTTTTCTTGAGGATGGTTTTGTTGACTGCCTCCTATGCAATGTTATGAAACTCTGTGCATAACTAGAGATGCCAAGGGAACATTTCATGAAAGATGGGCACAATAAAGGAGAGAAATGGTATGGACCTAAGAGAAGCAAAACATATTAACAAGAGGTGACAAGACTGCACAGAAGAACTATACAAAAAAAAAGATCTTAATGACCTAGACAACCGCAATTGTGTGGTCATTCACCTACAGCCAGGCTACCTGGAGTGTGAAGTCAAGTACACCTTCAGAATCGTTACTACCAACAAAGCTAGTGGAGGTGATGAAAATCCAGCTGAGCTATTTCAAGTCCTAAAAGATGATGCTGTTAAAGTGCTGCACTCAATATGCCAGCAAATTTGGAAAACTCAGCAGTGACCACAGGACTGGAAAGGTCAGTTTTCATTCCAGTCCCAAAAAAGGACAATACCAATGAATGTTCAAATTACCTCAAAGTTGTACTCATTTCACATGCTAGCAAGGTAATGCTCAAAATCCTTCAAGCCAGGCTCCAGCAACACATGAATTGAGAACTTCCAGTTGTACAAGCTGGGTGTAGCAAGGGCAGAGGAATGAAAGATCAAATTGCCAACAACCACTGTATCATAGAAAAAGCAAAATGATTCCAGGAAAACATAGAAAAAGCAAAGAGATTCCAGAAAAAAAAAAAAAAAACTGCTTCATTGAATACACTAAAGCCTTTGTGTGAATCACAGCAAACTGGAAAATCCTTATAGAGATGGGAATACCAGACCACCTTACCTGCCTCCTGAGAAAACTGTATGCAGGTAAAGCAGCAACAGTTAGAACTGGACATGGAACAACAGACTGGTTTAAAATTGGGAAAGTAATATGTAAAGGTTATATTGTCACCATGTTTATTTAACTTCTATGCAGAAGCATATCATGTGAAATGCTGGGCTGGATGAAGCACAAGCTGGAATCAGCATATACTGGAGAAATATCAATGACCTCAGATAGGCAGACGGTACCACCCTAATGGCAGAAAGTGAAGAGCCTCTTGATGAAGGAGAAAGAGTAGAGTGAAAAAGCTAAGTTAAAACTCAACATTCGAAAAACAAAGATCATGGAATCTGGTCCTATCATTTCATGGCAAATAGATGGGCAAACAATAGAAACAGTGACAAACTTTATTACCTTGGGCTCAAAAATCACTGTGGATGGTGACTGAAGCCAAGAAATTAAAACACACTCCTTGGAAGAAAAGCTAGACAACATATTTGCTGATATATTGAGGGCAGCACTTTGACAGCATCATGTTTTAGAATTTGAAATAGCTCAACTGGAATTCCATCACCTCTACTAGCTTTGTTTATAGTGATGCTTCCTAAGGCCACTTGACTTCGCATTCCAGGATGTCTGGCTCTAGGTGAGTGATCACACCACTGTGGTGAAGACCCAGATAGTTTTTTGCAAATTTTTTTTTGTGTATTCTTACCACCTCTTCTTAATATCTTCTGCTTCTCTTAGAGAGTGAAAGTGAAGTTGCTCAGTTGTGTCTGACTCTTTGCAACCCGTGAATTTTAGCCCATCAAGCTCCTCTGTCCATGGGATTCTCCAGACAAGAATACTGGAGTGGGTTGCCATTGCCTTCTCCAGTGCATGAAAGTGAAAAGTGAAAGTGAAGTCACTCAGTGTGTCTGACTTTTAGCGACCCCATGGACTGTAACCCACCAAGCTCGTCTGTCCATGGGATTTTCCAGGCAAGAGTACTGGCGTGGGGTGCCATTGCATTCTCCAGTTAGGTCCATCCATTTTCTCTCCTTTATTGTGCACATCTTTGCGTGAAATGTTCTAATTTTTTTCTAAAGAGATCTCTAGTTTTTCCCATTCTATTGTTTTCCTCTGTTTCTTTGCATTGATCACTGAGGAAGGCTTTCTTATCCTTTGTGCCATTCTTTGGAACTCTGCATTCAAATGGGGTATATCTTTCCTTTTCTCCTTTGCCTTTCACTGCTTTTCTCAGCTATTTGTAAGGCCTCCTCAGACAACCATTTTGCCTTTTTGCATTTCTTTTTCTTGGAGATGGTCTTGATCACTGCCTCCTGTACAGTGTCACAAACCTCTGTCCTTAGTTCTTCAGGCACTCTGTCTATCAGATCTAATCCCTTGAATCTATTTGTCACTTCCACTATATAATTGTAAGGGATTATATTTAAGTCATTCCTGAATGGTCCAGTAGTTTTCCCAACTTTCTTCAATTTAAGTCTGAATTTGGCAATAGGGAATCCATGATCTGAGCCACAGTTAGCTTCTGGTCTTGTTTTTGCTGATTGTATAGAGCTTCTCCATCTTTGGCTATAAAGAACATAATCTATCTGATTTTGGAATTGACCATCTGGTGAGGTCCATGTGTAGAGTCTTCTCTCCTGTTGTTGGAAGAGGGTATTTACTATGACCAGTGTGTTCTTTTGGCAAAACTCTATTAGCCTTTGCCCTGCTTCGTTTTATACTCCAAGGCCAAATTTGCCTGTTCTCCAGGTATCTCTTAACTTCCTACTTTTGCATTCCAGTCCTCTATAATGAAAAGAGCATCTTTTTGGGGGTGTTAGTTCTAGAAGGTCTTGTAGGTCTTAATGGAACTGTTCAACTTCAGCTTCTTTAGCATTAACTGGTTGGGGTATAGACTTGGATTACTGTGATATTGAATGGTTTGCCTTGGAAACGAACAGAGATCATTCTTTCATTTTTGAGTTTGCATCCAAATACTGCATTTCGGATTCTTTTGTTGACTATGATGGCTACTCCATTTCTTCTAAGGGATTCTTGCCCACAATAGTAGATATAATGATCATCTGAGTTAAATTTACCCATTCCAGTCCATTTTAGTTCACTGATTCCTAAAATGTCAGTGTTCACTCTTGCCATCTCCTGTTTAACTTCTTCCAACTTGCTTTAATTCATGGATCTAACATTCCAGATTCCTATTCAATATTGCTCTTTACAGCCTAGGATTTTACTTCCATCATCAGTCACATCCACATCTGGGTGTTGTTTTTGTTTTGGCTCTGTCTCTTCATTCTTTCTAAAGTTATTTCTCTACAGATCTCCAGTAGCATATTGGGCACATACTGACCTAGGGAGTTCATCTTTCAGTGTTCTATATTTATTTCAAATACTAAAAGATGATGCCGTGAAAGTGCTGCACTCAATATGCCAGCAAATGTGGAAAACTGAGCAGTGGCCACAGGACTGGAAAAGGTCAGTTTTCTTTCCAATCCCAAAGAAAGGCAATGCCAAAGAATGTTCAATCTACTACATGACTGCACTCATCTCACATGCTAGCAAAATAACGCTTAAAATTATCCAAGCCAGGCTTCAACAATACGTGATCTGTGAACTTCCATATGTTCAAGCTGAATTAGAAAAGGTAGAGGAACCAGAGATTAAATTGCCAATATCCATCGGACCATCAAAAAAGCAAGAGAGTTTCAGAAAACAATCTACTTCTGCTTTATTGACTCTGCCTAACCCTTTGACTGTGTGGATCACAACAAAGAGTGGAAAATTCTTCAAGAGATGGGAATACCAGACCAACTGGCCTGCCTCCTGAGAAATCTGTATGCAGGTTAAGAAGTAGCAGTTAGAATGGGACACGGAAGAACAGACTGGTTCCAATTTGGGAAGGGAGTATGTCAAGGCCATATAATATCACCTTGCTTATTTATGTGCAGAGTACACCATACGAAATGCTGGGCTGGATGAAGTTTGCAAGGTGGAATCAAGTTTGCCAGGAGAAATATCAAGAACCTCAGATATTCAGATGACACTGCCCTTATGGCTGAAAGTAGAGAACTAAAGAGCGTCTTGAGGAAAGTGAAAGAAGAGAGTGGAAAAGTTTGCTTAAAACTCAACGTTACAAAAACTAAGATCATGGCATCTGGTCCTATCACTTCATGGCAAATAGACTGGGAAACACCAGAAACAGTGACAAACTTTATTTTGGGGGGCTGCAAAATCACTGCAGATGGTAACTGCAGCCATGATATTAAAAAAAACCCTTGCTTCTTGATAGAAAAGCTATGATCAACCTAGACAGCATATTAAAAAAACAGAGACATTACTTTGCCAACAAAAGTCCATCTAGTCAAAGTTATGGTTTTTCCAGTAGTCATGTATAAATGTGAGAGTTGGACTATAAAGAAAGCTGAGNGATAGAAAAGCTATGATCAACCTAGACAGCATATTAAAAAAACAGAGACATTACTTTGCCAACAAAAGTCCATCTAGTCAAAGTTATGGTTTTTCCAGTAGTCATGTATAAATGTGAGAGTTGGACTATAAAGAAAGCTGAGAGCTGAAGAATCGATGCTTTTGAACTGTGGTGCTGGAGAGAGTCTCTTGGACTGCAAGGAGATCCAAGTCCATCCTAAAGGAAATCGGTCCTGTATATTCATTGAAAGGATTAATGCTGAAGCTGAAACTCCAATATTTTGGCCATCTAATGTGAAGAACTGACTCATTGTAAAGGACTCTAATGCTGGGAAGTATTGAAGGCGGAAAGAGAAGACGTAGACAGGGGATAAGATAGTTGCATAGCACCACTGACTCCATGGACATGAGTTTGAGTAAGCTCCGGGAATTGGTGGTGGACAAGGAAGCTTGCATGCTGTAGTCCATGGGGTCAAAAAGAGTCAGACACGATTGAGCTACTGAACTCAATTGAACTGAGACAGCATATTAAAAAGCTGAGACATTTATTTGCTGGCAAAGGTCCCTATAGTCAAAGCTATGGTTTTTCCACTGGTTGTGTACAGATGTGAGAGTTGAACCATAAAGAAGGCTGAAAACTGAGTTTTATGATTTCAAACTGTGTTGCTGGTGAAGACTCTTAAGAGTCTCTTGGAATTCAAAGAGATCAAAGCAGTCAATCCTTAAAGAATCAACTCTGAATATTCATTCAAAGGACTGATGCTGAAGCTGAAGCTCCAGTACTTTGGCCACCTGATGGGAAGAGTCAACTCAATTGAAAAGATCCTGATGCTGGGAAATATTGAAGGTAGAAGGAGAATGGGGTGACAGTGGATGAGATATTTCAGTGGCATCATTGACGCAATGGATGTGAGTTTGAGTTAAATCCAGGAGATAATGAAGGACAGGGAAGCCTAGTGTGCTGCAGTCCATGGGGTTGCAAAGAGTTGGATATGTGAGTGACTGAACAACAACAACATAGCTTCTTAGCAGATTAGAGCAATCCCTTCTTTTACTTGTTCTTTCCCTCTGCCCTTTTAATTGAGTTATTTGTGTTCCTTTTGATGATAGTCATTCAGACAGATGTGAGGTGAAAGCTGACTCTGGTGAAAGCTCATTCACCCAATGATTAGTGACACTGAACATCTTTTAATGTTCCTGTTGGCCATTTGTTTGTTTGTTTGTTTTTTTCAAAAAAATTAGTTCCCTTGTGCACTCTTTAATATTTCCTTTGATTTTGAATTTTATGAGTTTCCTGTATATTTTACATATTTACCCTTTATCAGGTATATCATTTACAAATATTGTCTTCCATTCAGAAGGTGGCTTTTTCATTTTGTTGAGAGTTTCCTTTGCCTTGCAAAAGCTTTTTAGGTTGTGGAAGTCCCATTTGTTTATTTTTGCTGTTGTTACTTTTTCCTGAGAAGATTAAAAAAAAAAAACAAAAAACTGGGACGACCCTAAGGGATGGGATAGGGAGGGAGGTGGGAGGGAGGGTCAGGATGGGGAATACATGTACACCAATGGCTGATTCATGTCAAGGTATGGCAAAAACCACTACAATATTGTAAATAATTAGCCTGCAATTAAAATATAAATTAATAAACAAAACAAAAATATTGTTAAAGCCCAATGTCAAAGAGAACTGCTTATGTTTTCTTCTAGGATTTTTATGCTTTCAAATTCTCCACCTGAGTCTCTAATTCATTTTGCATTTATTTTTGTTTTCAGTGTGAAAAATAGTCCAGTTTAATTATTTTGCATGTAGCTGTCCAGGTTCCCAACACCATTTACTAAAGAGAATATTTATTTCCCATTGTATATTTTTGCATTCTTTGTCACAGAATAATTGGACTGTATAAGTGTGGGTTCCTTTCTGTTCTCTGTGTTCTGTTGCATTGATTTTTGTATCTGTTTTTGTGCCAACAAAATACTGTTTTGATTATTCTGCATGCATTATTAGTTGCTCATTTGTGTTCGGCCCTTTGCATCCCCATGTACTGTAGCCCACCAGGCTCCTCCACCTGTCTGGAATAGTGTAGTGGGTTGCCATTTATCTTTGTAGTATAGCTTGAAATCAGGGAGTATGTTAACTTCAGCTTTGTTCTTCCTTCTCAAAATTGTTTTTGCTATTCAAGGTCTTTGCATGTACATACAAATTTTAGAATTACTTGTAGTTATGTGGAAAATGGGATTGCTATTTTGATAGTGATTACATACAATCTGTAAATTATCTTGGATAGTATGGTCATTTTAATAATATTAATTCTTCTAATCCACGAGTATGGAGTATCTTTTCATTTATTTGTATCATCTTCAGTTCCTTTCATTAGTGCCTTACACTTCTCTGAGTACAGGTATTTTACCTCCTTAGATTATCTCTAGGTTTTTTAAATTCTTTTTTATGTGATTGTAAATTGTTTTATTAGTTTCTCTTTCTGACAGTTTATTTTCAGTGTGCATAAATGCCACAGATTTCATTTTAAATTATTTATTTTTAATCGAAGGATAATTGCTTTACAATTTTATTTTGGTTTCTGCCATACATCAATATGAATCACCCATAGGTATACCTGTGTCCCCTCACTTTTGAACCTCCCTCCCAGCTTCCACCTCATCCCAACCCTCTAGGTTATCACAGAGCACCCATTTGAGGTCACTTGCTGAATCATACAGCAAATTCCCACTGGCAATCTATTTTATAAGACCTTATAGAAGTAACACCCAAAAAAGATGTCCTTTTCATTATAGGGGACTGGAATGCAAAAGTAGGAAATCAAGAGATACCTGGAAAACAGAAATATTTGGTCTTGGAATACAAAATGAAGCAGGGCAAAGNCAGAGCACCCATTTGAGGTCACTTGCTGAATCATACAGCAAATTCCCACTGGCAATCTATTTTATAAGACCTTATAGAAGTAACACCCAAAAAAGATGTCCTTTTCATTATAGGGGACTGGAATGCAAAAGTAGGAAATCAAGAGATACCTGGAAAACAGAAATATTTGGTCTTGGAATACAAAATGAAGCAGGGCAAAGGCTGACAGGATTTTGCAAAAAGAACACATTGGTCATAAAAAACACCCTCTTCCAACAACACAAGTGAAGACTCTACACCTGGACATCACCATATGGTCAATACCAAAGACAGATTGATTATATTCTTTGTAGCCAACGATGGGGAAGCTCTATACAGTCACTAAAACAAGGCCAGGAGCTGACTGTGGCTCAGACCATGGATTTCTTATTGCTAAATTCAGACTTAAATTGAAGAAAGTAGAGAAAACCACTAGACCATCCAGGAATGACCTAATCAAATTCCTTATGATTATACAGTGGAAGTGACAAATAGATTCGAGGGATTAGCTCTGATAGACAATGTGCCTGAAGAAATATGGACAGAGGTTCATGACATTGTACAGGAGGCAGTGATCAAGACCATCCTCAAAAAAAAATGCAAAAAGGCAAAATTTTTATCTGAGGAGTCCTTACAAATAGCTGAGAAGAGAGGTGAAAGGCAAAGGAGAAAAGGAAAGATATACTCATTTGAATGCAGAGTCCCAAAGAAAGCCTTCCTCAGTGATCATGCAAAGAAATAGAGAAAACAATATAATAAGAAAGACTAGAAATCTCTTCAAGAAAATTAGAGATACCAAGGGAATATTTCATGCAAAGATGTACACAATATAGGACAGAAATTGTATGGACCTAACAGAAGCAGAGATATTAAGAAGAGGTGGCAAGAATACATAGAAGATGATCAGTGCAAAGAAATAGAGGAAAACAACAGAATGGGAAAGACTAGAGATCTCTTCAAGAAAATTAGAGATACCAAGGGAATATTTCATGCAAAGATGTACACAATATAGGACAGAAATTGTATGGACCTAACAGAAGCAGAGATATTAAGAAGAGGTGGCAAGAATACATAGAAGAACTAGACAAAAAATATCATCATGTCCCATATAACCACAGTGGTGTGATCACTCACCTAGAGCCAGACATCCTGGAATGTGAAGTGAAGTGGGCCTTAGGAAGCATCACTGTGAACAAAGCTAGTAGAGGTGATGGAATTCTAGTTGAGCTGTTACAAATCCTAAAAGATGATGCTGTGAAAGTGCTGCATTTAATATGCCAGCAAATTTGGAAAACTCAGCAGTGGCCACAGGACTGGAAAAAGTCAGTTTTCATTCCAATCCCAAAGAAAGGCAATGCCAAAGAATGCTTAAACTACTGCACAATTTCACTCTTCTCACATGCTAGCAAAGAAATAGTGAAAATTTTTCAAGCCAGGCTTTAACAATACGTGAAACATGAACTTCCAGATATTCAAGGTGGATTTTAAAAGGTCAGAGGAACCAGAAATCAAATTGCCAACATCCATTGGATAATTGAAAAAGCACAAGAGTTCCCGAAAAACATCTACTTCTGCTTTATTGACTATGCCAAAGCCTTTGACTGTGTGGATCACAACAAACTATGAAAATTGTTAAACAGATGGAAATACCAGACTACATGACTTGCCTCCTGAGAAATCTGTATGCAGGTCAAGAAGCAACAGTTAGAACTGGACGTGGCACCAGAGACTGGTTCCAAACCAGGAAAGGAGTACGTCAAGGCTGTATATTGTCACCTCGCTTATTTAACTTATATGCAGAGTACATCATGCAAAGTGCTGTGCTGGATGAAGCACATGCTGGAATCAAGATTGCCAGGAGAAATATCAATAACCTCAGATGACACCACCCTTATGGCAGAAAACAAAGAAGAACTAAAGATCCTCATGATGAAAGAGGAGAATGAAAAAGTTGGCTTAAAACTCAAAATTCAGAAAACTAAGATCTTGGCATCTGGTCCCATCCCTTCATGGCAGATAGATGGGGAAACAGTGGAAACAGTGACAGACTTTATTCTTTCAGGCTCCAAAATCACTGCAGATGGTGATTGCAGCCATGAAATTAGAATATGCTTGCTCCTTGGAAGAAAAGCTATGACTAACCTAGACAGCTTATTAAAATACAGAGATGTTACTTTGCCAACAAAGGTACATCTAGCCAAATCTATGGTTTTTCCAGTAGTCATGTATGTATGTGAGAGTTGGAGTATAAAGAAAACTCAGTGCTGAAGAATTGATGCTTTGGAATTGTGGTATTGGAGAGGACTCTTGAGAGTCCCTTGGTCAGCAAGGAGATCCAAGCAGTCCATCCTAACAGAAATCAGTCTTGAATATTCATTGGAAGGAATGATTTTGAAGCTGAATCTACAATACTTTGGCCACCTGATGCGAGGAACTGAATCATTGGAAAGGACCCTGATGCTGGAAAACATTGAAGGCAGGAGGAGAAGAGGACAACAGAGAATGGTATGGTTGAATGGCATTACTGACCCTATGCAGATGAGTTTGAGTAAACTCCAAGAGTTGATGATGGACAGGGAAGCCTGGTGTGCTGGAGTCCATGGGGTTGCGGAGTCAGACAGGACTGAGTGACTGAACTGAACTGGTCTATTTAACATATGGTAGTGTATATGTTTCCATGCTTCTCTCTCCATTTGTCCCATTCTCTCCTTCCTCCCCTGTATCCTCAAGTCTGTTCCTTTGTCTGTGTCTCCATTGGTACCCTGCAAATAGTTTCATCAGTACTATCTTTCTAGATTCCACATACATTTATTAATTTACAGTAGTTTTTTTTTTCTTTTTCTGACTTTACTCTCTATAATAGGCTCTAGATTCATCCACTTCATTAGAACTGAGTCAAATGTGTTCATTTCTATGCCTGAGTAATATTCCATTGTGTATATATACCACTGCTTCTTTATCCCTTCACTTGTCGATGGGCATCTAAGTTCCTTCCATGTCCTAGGTATTATAAATAGTGTTGCAATGAACATTGGGGTACCTGTTCTTTTTCCTTCATAATTTTCTCTGGGTGTAAGTCCAGTAATGGAATTGTTGGACCATATGGTAGGTTTATTCCATCCTTTTTCCTTAAAACTCCATTCTGTTTACCATAGAGGCTGTTTCAATTTACATTCCCACCAACGGTACAAGAAGTTTCCCTTTTCTTCACACCCTCTGCAGTATTTATTGTTTCATGACTTTTTTGTATTTTAATTTTGTATCATGCAAATTTACTAAATTCATTGATGAGTTCTAATAGTTTTTTGGTGATTTGTTTAGGACTTTGTATTTGTGATATCATGTCATCCACAAATACTCACACTTTATTTCTTCTTTTCCAGTTGGGATTTGGTTTATTTATTTATTTTTCTTTTCTGATTGCTGTCAACTAGAATTCCAGTATGTTCACTAATAGTAGCAAGAGTTGGTATCTGTGTCTTTTTCCTGCTCTTAAAGAAGATGCTTTTAGCTTTTCACCATTGACTGTTGGATGTTAGTTTTGGCCTCATCATATTTGGGTTTTAATAATAAAAAAGTATGTTGAGGAATGTTCCCTGCATATCAACTTTATTAAGAATTTATTTTATCATAATGGATGTCACATTTTGACAAAAGTTCTCTTTGCATCTATTGAGGTGATCACATGATTTTTAGTCTTCAGTTTATTACTGTGTTGTATCACATTGATTAATTTGCAGATATTGACCCATCTTTGCATTCCTGGGATAAATCCTAGTTGATCATGGTGTACAAACTTTTTAATGTTAAATTGGATTTGCCAAAGTTTTGTTGAGGATATTTTCATGTATGTGCATCAGTGATATTAGCATGTAATTTTCTGTTTTTGTAGTATCTTTGTCTGGTTTTGGCCTTTTAGAATGAGTTTGGAAATGTATTACCACTGAATTTTTGGAAATGGTTTGAAAAGAATAGGTGTTAGTCTTCTTTAAATGATTGATGGAATTCACTTGTGAAGCCATCTGGTTGTGAACTTTTGTATGTTGGGATTTTTTTTTTTTAATTACTGATTCAGTTTCATTACTGGTAATTGGCCTGTTTGCATATCTATTTCTTTTTTATTTCATTTTGGAAGATTGTACAGTTATTCATAAGCATTTCTCCTAGGTTGTCCATTTTTTTGGTATGTGAGTGGTCATAGTAATCTCTTATGACCTGATATACTTTGGTGTTGTTTGTTGTAATTTCTCCTTTTTTATTTCTGATTTTATTGATTTGGGCCCTCTTTTTTTCTTGATAACCCTGAGGAAATATTTATCAATTTTGTTTCTGTTTTCAACTAGCTCTTAGTTTCATTAATCTTTTCTGTTTTTTGTTAATTTTTGTCTATATTTCATTTATTTCTGCTCTAGCTTTTGATTTCTTTTCTTTTGTGATTGGCTTTTGTTTATTCTTTCTCTTGTTACTTTATGTGTACAGTTAGGTTGTTTGAGATTTTTCTTGTTTTATGAGTTAGGCTTATATTGCTATAACATTCCATTTTTGAATTGCTTTTGCTACATTCCATAAAACTTGGATTGTTGTGTTTTCATTTTCATTTTGTCTCTAGATATTTTTGATTTCCTCTTTGATTTCTTCAGTGATCCTTTTGGTTGTTCAACTGTTTATTCTCTATATGTTTATGTTTTTTGCAATTTTTTTCCTTTAGTTGATTTCTAGTCATAATGTTGTGATTAGAAAAGATACTTAGTGTGCTTAGTGTGATTTCTATCTCCTTCAATTTATTGACACTTGTTTTGTGCCTTAGCTTGTGATCTAGCCTTGAAAATGGCTCATGTATATTTGAAAAGAATGTATATTCTGCAGCAAGCTTTTGAATAGAATGTTTTATATATAAAAATATGCCCCTTCTTTTGGTGGGGCCTACTGTTGTGGACACACTGGTGAGCATGGGCTGATCCCCTCCACCTGATTATTTACCTACTGCTGAAGCTGCTGCCTTTTGATGGGCCAGTCTGAGTTCTATTGCAGTTGGTGGTGGGGCCCAAGGAGCCCCGTTACTGGTTAATGCCCCTTGGTAGTTTAGGCTGTGTCCTGGTCCTGGCCCACTGGTGGGCTTAGCTGGGCATTGGTTGGCTTCTTGTGAGGCCTAAAGAAAGTGTCTCAGAATGGTTGTCAAGCTGCTGCTGGATCAAGCTGGGGCCTGAGGCTTGGTATCAGCCTGTTGTTTGGTGGGTCTGGATCTTGGGTAAGCTGGTTGTAGGACATGATGTATCTCAAAGCAGCACATTGGTTGGCAGTGTTGGGGCCCAATATGTTCTAGGGCTGTTACCTGTCTGCTTCAGAGTAAACGAGTTCCTTGGTGCTCAGACCAGCTTATTGGTGGGTGGGGCTGGGTCCTGGAGTGTCTGGATAGTCCAGGGGGACCTATTGCTGCCTCTAACCTGCTGGTGGATGCGGCTATATCCCTGTATGGCTCCTAGGGCTTATGCCAACTGGCTGGTGGATAGGGCCATGTCCAACATTAATAAGCTACAGGACAGATTCCAAAATGGTGCTTTCTAGCATCTTTTTCCTCATGGTAGAATTAGCACCTCAAAATGGTTGCCTCCAGCTTCTATGTCCCCAGGGTGAGTTCCACTTGTCTCATGTCTCTCTGTATGGCTCTCTACTATCAGCAGGTCAGTATGACCCAGACACCTTCCACCTTGCTTTTGCCCTGGTTCTCAGAGCTTGTGAGATTTTTTGTGCAACCTATAAGTGTAGAATACCTATTTCCTGTACAACTCTGGCTCTCCTTAAAGCAAGCCCTGCTGGCTTTCAAAGCCATATGTTCTGAGGCCTTGTCTTCTAGGTTCAGGACCCCTTGACTAGGAATCTAATATGGGGATCAAACCCCTTGCTCCTTGGGGATAAACTCTATGATTGTAACTATCATCTTATTTGTGGATCACCTGTTTAGAGGTGTGGGCCTTGACTATACCATGCATGCGCCCCTCCTACCTGTCTAGTTGTGATTCTTTCCTTATATCTGTAATTGTAGGAGATCTTTCCTGCTAGTCTTCAGGTCATTCTCACCATTGACTGTTGCTCTGTAAATAGTTGTAATGTTACAGAACAGGGTTCTTGGCCTTCCCCAATCAATAGAAATTGACTACAGGCCAGACAAGAAGTTCAAGAAAGGCTTTATTGTGGCTCCTGGTGCAGCAGGGGCAGCAAGAACAGACAACAAGTTCCCTTTCTTGATCACCTACCAAAGCAGGGCAAGGTTGTTCCTTATAGGGGTGAGTGTAGAAGTGTGTCCACGGGTTGGAGCAGAGGGGTAACTTAGGTATTTTGCCCACACCATAGGTGGTGGTGTGTGTAGGGGGCGTGCACAATACTCTGCTTTTGCTCCCATCCCCCTGCTTTTGCTCCAGGCTCTTCAAAAGTGGCAGGTTGTTTTTGTCTCTGTATCTTTTGTCCATAATTTGTCCCAACTGGGCATGCATGCAGTTATTTTTAGTCCCATACAATTTGCTTGTATTTTGTTGCTGGAAGAGTGGTGTGGCCATGTGCAAGCATTGTAACACTGCAGCAAAGGGTCTGAGGTCTGTCTGTCTCAGTAATTTTGGTGGGCCCATGGGAGGAGGTAAGCTCAGGTTCTTCCTACTCCATCATCTTGAATACTCTTGTTTCAAGAACTAGTCTTAAATCCTAGTTCCAAGGCCTAATAAATTGTGATCTTGAGTAAATCAGTTATGGTTGCTCACTATCATTTTTTCTCATCAGAAAAAATGTCAAGGATGATAGTCTAGTTTATAAATATTTATTGAGCATTAACTTTTTACTAGGTGCTAGGGATATAAAGATAAATAAGATGCTGCCCACATCCTTGAGCTCTTAGTCAAGTAGGGGAATCAGATGTGGAAAAGAGAGGCTTTAATACAATGCAGAAAACGCAAAGCAGACAGTATATATATTGGGGAAAGATTTTTGAGGAAATGAAAGCTGAACTGCAGGTTGTAGCACAAGTAAGAGTTTGTCAGTCAAAGACTATAGATAAAGTCATTTTGGGTGGAGGAAACAATATATGCAAAGTTGGAGTCATGAAAGAGCATAATACTTGTGTGAAATAGGAGTACTTTTACACTGATGGGACATCCTAAATTAGATGAGGGTGGCTGAAGGTGAACCTGGAGTGGTGGGCAGGATGTTGTCCCCTGAGCTGGGATGTCATCTCACCAAATCTAACAGAGTTGAGAGTTTAAAAAGGAAATGTGAGCACATGATGTAGTTAATTACTCTTATCTTGCAAGGCTGACAATGCTTGATATCCTAAGTGTTGGAGTTTTAGAAGGCAGATCGAAAGATGAATATAGAGTTGTGTTTCTATAGTGCAGGAGCAAGAAAAAGGATAGACCTGCAAAGGGCTTGAGTGTGACAATGAGAGAATATTTATTTGATGATCAACTGTATGGGCCAGGGCACTTTGGGCAGAAACACAAATTCAGTGTTTCTGAATTTGAGACAGCAAGGATGGTAGTATTATTCCCATTTAATTGATTATGATGTTTATATTCAGAGAGGAAAAATTATTTACATTGGGCCACATACCTAGTAAAAGTCATAACTGAGATAAGACCCCAGCTTTTAAACTTCTTAGTTTATTGATATTTCTACTATACTGACTTGGATGACTGGGTCAGCCATTTTACCTCTCTGAGCTTCACTTCCCTCTGAGGGCTGTTATGAAGAAAAGTGGTTTAAAAATACCTAGTATAATTTGTGACATGTATTAGTAATCAATAAATGTTACTTCTCTTTTCTATACCACATTGCCTCTGTTGTAAACTGAACTAGGTGGGATTTGAGGAATTTTAATCTGTGAACATGGGCTTCCCTTGTGGCTCAGTGGTAAATAATCTGCCTGCAATGCAGAAGCCACAGGGAACACAGGTTCAATCCCTGGGTCAGCAAGGTCCCCTGGAAGACATGGCAACCCACTCCAGTATTCTTGCCTGGAGAATCCCATGAACAGAGGAACATGGCAGGCTATAATCTATGGGGTGGCAAAGAGCTGAACATAACTGAAGCAACTTAACACACCCTCAACCTGTGAACCCAGTGGATTTCTATGGCCTTGTTAAGTGCCCACAAGACTAATGTGGGACACATTGTCCTGCACACATGAAATACCAAATTCCACCTTGACTATCAACAGATATCCTTATTTTCCCTACTCCTGCCCTATCTTTGGAGAGACTGCTTTTGTAATTCCCATCATCTTTAAGGTTCTTGAAGTGGGGAACCAAAAATATTTTCCCTCCTATCTTCTATCTGCCACTGTAATGGAAGGGACATTTCAGAAAACCACTTACCCAGTTTAATCTCCCTACCTAGAAGTCTCATGAAATTTTATTTTGTATACTTAATACCATTTTACACCCCATTTCTCCTACATCCCCCTTATGAGTTTCCTATTTAATATACCATACTTGGAAAAGAACACTGGTTTATCCTGAGCAGTTTCTTCTGAACTCAGTCATTGATTTTTGGAACAGAGAAAAACCATCTGCCACCTTGCTACAACTACCCTTTGAGGGGACAAGGTCCTCAGTGAGGCTAAACATTGTTCCTGCTTCCGTAACAGATGCCTTCCCAGTGACGTTAAGGACATTGCAGTAAGCAGAAGAAGCTTCTGTGTATTTTTTACAAACTGGCTGTTAATCCTTCTGTTATTTCAGGGGCCCTTGGACTTAACCCTGAAGTACTGCGTGAGAAGGAAGACGGAGTCTATCGATAAGAGATTCTGTTTCGATATAGAAACAAATGAAAGGTAAGGATGTGAACTGGCAGCATCCCATGTGCCAGTTTCTGAGCCTGGGTAGGTATTTTATTTTCATCTGTCATCTTTTTTTGGTAAAAATGAGCAAAACTATTCATGACACCATTTTCTTGGCTCTTTTGGCTGCCCCTCCCATGGATCCCTGTTAGAGCTGGACCAGAGCTGGTTCTCTCTATTCAAGGTTCAGTCAGCTTTGCCTTACTTGCAGTAGACAGAAGTTACTCCTAGGATTTAATTTGCTATGATATATGCAAAAGATCAGTATTTGGTGATGCTGCAAAAGAACAGGATAACAAAACTCATTCTTTTTTATCCCAATATACAAGAACAAATTAATTGAAACACATATTTAAGAGAACGTAGATTGGATGGAGGGTGGTAGTAGGGGATGCTTTTTTCCCCCATTTGGTACAAATAGTGTGGACTTTTCCTACCTTACAGATATTTACATAAAGTGTAAATAGTTTAATTATCAACTTTCTGATTTCAGCAAAGCTTGCAATCTTTGGACTTGGTTGCATTTGTTCCTATCCAATTTTCTCTTTTCGTCTTTTCAACCTGGACAAATTATTGGTAGGGAACTTTAACTTTTACTTTTGAATTTTAAAATAAGAGCATTTGGAGTTACTTTGGAAAAAGATACAGCTGGGAAGTGATCCAGAATTTATTGAGTAAATGTATTTCTATATTTTATTTCTATCCATTATTCCTATGTATTAGGCATTAAGTATTATAATATAATTTAATAAACGATCAGATTGCTAGAAAGGAATTTGGTTGAATTGCAATATCATATGAGCAAAACTATCAGTAACTAGAATCATATAGATCAGATTAAGAAAATAAGGCATTTTTTTGTCTTGGTATAAGTAGCTATTAATTCTCTTCCCCATTTTAAATTTGTGTTTGTGAATCTACATGCTTTCTTTGTTAAGAATGGATGGTCCCAATCAAAGATGCTGTAATAGTAAACATTGTTAGTGATAATTATGAGGCTGTCACTCATTTCCACCCCACAACTTTGAGCTCAGTAGGAAGGGGAAAACAACTGTTGGCTGTGGTTTCCTTTTTATGAACCTTTAGTGTCTTTGGGTCTGCTGAATTAATGTACTTAAATAAAGTTAAAATTTTCTGTGTCTAATTCCATTCTGATTCAGTTTTCAGCTTAAATTTGCAAGCCACTTGCAAGTATTATTCTCATAGACTCAAAGCATTTGCAAACAGTTTGGCTCTGAGGTTAAGGGCAAGGATCAATATATATTTATATATTTATAAGTATCTATCTTTCTATCTATCTATCTATAGATATATTGCATCTAATGCTATGTATGGCTCATGGTAGATACCGTGAATCTTGTATTCATTTAAAAATTTTTTCCCTACCCAAGAATACTGGGGAATTCTAAAACTAGAACCCAGGATTAAAGTTTTGATATAGCTATGATTTTACTTATCACATATTGGGCATTTAAAAAATATTCCTGCACTGAACTCCACCCTCATTTTACAGGTGAGGAGACTGGGACTTGTATATGTTTAACTGCATTGCCTAATCAAAGTCACATAGTGGCAAGGTTGAACTCAAACTCTAGTCTGTAGGTCTTCAAACCCCATGTTCTTTTAAATTTTATTCCACTGTCTATTATAAGCAGAATAAATATGTTGTGAAATAGAGGGTCAAATATAATAATGCACAGATGCTGAGGTGCCTCTGTGCATATGGAGTTTTCTGAGTAATATGACATCTGCATCTGCTTTCCTGGCTGGTCAATCTGATATAAGGGACAGAGGCAGGCCCTGCAGTAGACATAAGGCTCCTGTACTCATATTCCCTGCTGAATTGAACAGATGACTCTTTAAATCCCCTTTTCTATTTCTGGAATAGAGGATAACTTTTTTTGTTGTTGTTCCTACCAATATCTGAAGCCACAGTCTCAGAGCCCACCAGAACTTGAAGGACAGTAATTATAGTAATAAAAATAATAACATTGATGATGACGATGACAGCAACAACTGCTAACATTCACTGAGTATCTCTGTGTACTAGGCGCCATTCTCAGCCTTTTTTTTTTTTCTTTGCTTTTTTAAGTATTTATTTTAATTAGAGTCTAATTTCTTTACAATATTGTAGTGGTTTTTGCCATACATTGACATGAATCAGCCAGGGTGTACATGTGTCCCCCCATCCTGAACCCACCTCCCTCCCCACCCCATCCCTCTGGGTTGTCCCAGAGCACCAGCTTTGAGTGCCCTGCTTCATGCATCAAACCAGCTGTTGCTGCTGCTAAGTCACTTCAGTCGTGTCTGACTCTGTGTGACCCCATAGACGGCAGCCCACCAGGCTCCCCCGTCCCTGGGATTCTCCAGGCAAGAACACTGGAGTGGGTTGCCATTTCCTTCTCCAATGCATGAAAGAGAAAAGTGAAAGTGAAGTCGCTCAGTCTGTCCGACTGTTAGCGACCCCATGGACTGCAGCCCACCAGGCTACTCCGTCCATTGGATTTTCCAGGCAAGAGTACTGGGGTGGGGTGCCATTGCCTTTCCTGCATCAAACCAGCACTGGTCATCTATTTTACATATGGTAATATACATGTTTCAATGCTATTCCCTCAAATCATCCCACCCTCGCCTTCTCTCACAGAGTCCAAAAATCTGTTCTTTACATTTGTGTCTCTTTTGCTGACTTCCATATAGGGTTGTCATTACCATCTTTCTAAATTCCATATATATCCATTAATATACTGTATTGGTATTTCTCTTTCTGACTTACTTCACTCTGTATAATAGGTTCCATTTTCATCCACCTCATTTTAAATGTATAATTTCCTTTAGTCTTCATCACAGTCACATGAAGCGGATGGTGTTTCTATCCCAATCTCACAAAGACCAGGAGACAGAGAGAAGTTAAGCACTTAGATTATACAACTAGTAAATGTTAGAGTTAAGATCCAAATCCAGGCATACTAATTTCCAAGCCCACATTCTTAACCACTGAACTCTACTGCAAATATATTATATGTACCCTTTTGGTTTAGAGGAGTGACTGAGACCTCAGGGTGGGCACAGGATTTGTCTAAAATCATGATGGAAAATCCTGGCCTAGAAGTCAGTACTCTTTCTACTTTGTCATTTTGTTCTTAACAATATTGTTCTTTGAATTTGACTTTTAGAGGCACCAGAGAATCTCCAAATGCTTCCTGAATAGTCACTTATTTATTCTTTCAGCTTTTCTGTATGATCAAGGAAGGATACATACCAGCTTTCTGATTTCCTAGATAGGAAAACTGTGTCTGTAATAGGTTTAACTTCATATCTAGTTTACAGCATCTGCTTTATGTTTTTTGCCCATTTTCTTGCTTTCCTTCTTTGTAACTTCAGGATCCAGCTGAGTAATTATTTTTACAGAGAGTTGTAGACTTTCTAGCCCCATAAGATATGTCTAAAAGGTTGGATATTTCTTAGAGAAAGGTAAACTTGAAAGAATCCAGTACTGAAAGCCAAGTCCTAGTTTTCAATTGATTCTGGCTTAAAGATCATTTTGGGGCTTTACTTATTAAGGAGTACTTGAGATGGCTGGATGGCATCACTGACTCGATGGACATGAGTCTGAGTGAACTCTGGGAGTTGGTGATGGACAGGGAGGCCTGGTATGCTGCGATTCATGGGATCACAAAGAGTCAGACACGACTGAGCAACTGAACTGAACTGAACTGAACTGAACTAATGTAGTAAGAGACAGAAGGACAGGTAGGATAGAAATCCTGTGGTATCAGAACTAAAAAGGACCTACCAATTCATCAGATCCAAATTTTTTATGCCTAAAGAAATTGAGGCACAGTGACTTTCCCACTGAACTCTCTTGTCATTACTCTGTTACTATTTCATGACTCAGAGAGGTCTCATCTTAACATGGAAGGATCAAGAGGAACAAATATCTCCTAGTGGCACAACTAGGCCCAGAATGGAAGAGACCTTATGCCTGCAAGTAATATGATTAATCCCCAAATTCCAGTTTATTTTGAAGGTCCGAGAAGAACAGTGTATACCAGATTGGGGTATATCTGGGTATATAGTTGCAGTTACTGCAAATAAGTAAAATTGGATTTCAAGTTGTATGTCATGCAGAAGAGGCCTTATAGTGTATTAGCTAAGAAAGAACATGGCTCCTGGAATAAAATTCCTAAATCAAAACCCTGGCTCTACACTTACCATGGACTCAGGTAACCTCTCTGTGCCTCAGTTTTCCCTTCTGTAAAATAGGGATTTTTATTGTCCCTGCTTTATAGGCTTCTTGTGTAGATTAAGTGAATTTATATCTGTAAAGTACTTATAGTACTATGGCACTTACTGAGCATTCAGTAACTAGTAGTTGTTGTTATTATTTATAATATTGCTTACATCAGCCACAAGGCCTCCCTGTGCATGTTGTTGACTTCTTTCCAACCGAAGTGCTCCTTGGACATCCTAGGCGGTAGAAGTAGCAAAGCCATTTTCCTGATATATGTACTTATAGTGAACATGCTCAAAACCATTTGAACTCAGACCAAATGACTGGCTTCTAAGAGCAAGAGGCAGGGAGAGCTTCAGTTTGTTTTAAGCACACAATGGGGTCAATTTAAGTCTGTATTATGGTGAGGTATCAGCATCTGCCTTCATATTTCTTTGCCTGACCCTGGCATGAAGCCACCAAGATACTACCTCCACCAATGTTTTCAAAATTATTGTTCTCTAAGTTCCACTGTTTTTCTGAGTAAACAAAGATTTTGAAAAATTGGAAATCTGTATTCCTGTGTCTGCTCAGTGTCATAACTCCCAGGGCTGAGAGGAACCCTAGATTATAAGACTCCATTCTCTCAGTTAACTTTTCTGCTCTCAACATGTCATTTATTCCTTAGACCAGGAACCATCACTCTTCAAGCTCTTTCAGAAGCTAACAGAAGACTATGGATGGAGGCTATGGATGGGAAAGAACCTGTAAGTTACCCTGGGGAAACCTCAGTAACATAGGCCAATATATGAATGTGCTCTAGTGGTAGCAGTGAATCCAGGACAATTAAATGGTGATAGATAATTCATACTTAAAAGTTAAGAGTTAGAAGGAAATGCTGAATAACATTTCTTGTTTAACAAGTTAGGCAACTTGAGTTCCAGAGATGGTAAAGGACTTCTCTAGAATTAGCCTCAGAAAGGCATTGCAATGGACCTAGAAACTAGGTCTCTCAGCTTCTTTCTTCTTATACAGCTATGCCCACAAGGTTTTCTTAAGAAAGAAATTAAGCCTGTTTGTAGTTTATAGCATTAATATGTGT
Organism: Oreotragus oreotragus; assembly: GCA_006410675.1. NCBI lineage: Eukaryota > Metazoa > Chordata > Mammalia > Artiodactyla > Bovidae > Oreotragus > Oreotragus oreotragus. The sequence goes on from SJYX01023217.1 coordinate 209,304, forward strand.
TCATATATAAGGATGGAAAATAATTTTCATGACTGTGAACAAGCATTCATTAAGATTTTATTCAGAATGGTTTTACTGCGTCTCCCTTACATTCCTAAGTCAACTTATTCTCTTTAAGGGCAGGAGATCGCATTGCCATCCTATATCCCAAAACGCACCATTCCATTTAGAACACTGTTACATAGGATTAAAAGCAATACTTTTACAAGGCTAACAATTATCATAGAGAGACCAATATGAACAGTCAGGTCACCAAAAAGCATTTTTTTTTCCCTTCAGTATCTTCTGTGTAGGTTTCTTCCTGTGGCATATAACGTAATGTCAGCTTCTTAGTTTTGGAATCCCAAAAGGTTATATTTAGGTCTGGTTCTGCCATTCAATGATTGTGTGACCTTGAGCTACTTATATAATTTCTCTGAGATTCTTCTCTTCAGTAAAATGACTTTAATAATTTCTGTTCTAGCTCTCTCACAGAGTTGCTTTGAAAAAAATCAATTGAAAGCCAGTTTGTCAGCCATAATATGCTATATCAGTTTGAAGTTCTTCTCACTGGTCTGAAGGCTTGGTTCAAAGCTACTGAAATTCAGTAGTATTTAGGTACAATCTAATCTTCTTGCTTTATGCAAGGCAAAAGCCTGCTAAAATGGAGAATATATTACAGGGACTTCTTTCTGTGGTTTCTAGTGCCTTGAAGACTAGTGAGGAAGACCCAGCTATAAGATTGCATGTATAGCAACCAAGAAGATAGCAGGAGAGAAGTGGCGTTGTAAGGACTGTCATCCAGAAAATAGGCCAGGGCCTTTCTCTGCTCCCTTCTCTCACAGAAACTTGGAGCTTAACCATTACATGCCTATGATAATTTTCTAACAGGATACTAGCAAGCCCAGCAAGACATTTTATTCTTTTTGTTGTTGTTCATATTTATTCCTTATTTTTTAATCAAAATATAGTTAATTTACAATGTTGTAAGTCATTTTACTCTTAATTCCCTCTCCTGAACTTGCTCTCCCTTCAAAGTTTTTTTTTCTTTTTTTAATATAAATTTATTTATTTTAATTGGTGGATAATTACTTTACAATGTTGTATTGGTTTTGCCATACATCAACATGAATCTGCCACAGGTATACACGTGTTCCCCATCCTGAAACCCCCTCCCTCCTCCCTCCCCATACCATCCCTCTGGGTCATCTCAGTGCACCAGCCCCAAGCATCTAGTATCACGCATCGAACCTGGACTGGCGATTCATTTCATATATGATATACATGTTTCGATGCCATTTTCCCAAATAATCCCACCCTTAAATCAAAGGGTACAGATGGCTTTTTGTGAAGAATGATGTTAGAACATGGGCCGTCTGAATGTGGATCCTTATCAACTTGACCTGTCTCACTGACCTATCCATGGGCATACACATATACGCAGAAAAGTTTATTTTAAAAGGAGAGATTGTTAAAGCAGATTATACAGATGGCATATAGAGGACTTATTTCCTGCATTACTAATGTTGCTTCTGCTCTACTAACAACCCC
>SJYX01023218.1:0-11032 GCA_006410675.1 Oreotragus oreotragus
AAACTGTATGGAGAAGGTGTTTAATAGAAATACAGCCAACCCTATCACATACAGTCCTATGAAAGTACATACTCACCCTAACTGTCAAATGGAAGGAGAAGCTAAAGAAGCGGGAGGCTGTGGTTGGTCCACAGGTCAGCCTACTGGGGCATGGAGTAGGGGATCAAGATGGAGAGTGGACCTGGAAAGGCAAGTGAAAGGTCTCCCGCACAGCATCCTTGGGAAAGAGGCATTGAGACTTGACGAGGGAATCATTCACTTATTCAGTGGTCATTTGTGCCTTGTGCCAGGATCTGGGTTACAATTTAATATAGGACACGGAAGGCCATGGCACCCCACTCCAGTACTCTTGCCTGGAAAATCCCATGGACGGAGGAGCCTGGTAGGCTGGAGTCCATGGGGTCGCTAGGAGTCGGACACGACTGAGCGACTTCACTTTCACTCTTCACTTTCATGTGTTGGAAAAGGAAATGGCAGCCCACTCCACTGTTCTTGCCTGGAGAATCCCAGGGACGGGGGAGCCTGGTGGGCTACCGTCTCTGGGGTCACACAGAGTCGGACACGACTGAAGCGACTTAGCAGCAGCAGCAGCAGCAGCTGTGTAAACCAATAAATACAACAAAGTTCCGCAAGAGCTCTGACTGAAATCTCTTTAGGCACAATGGTTTTACAAGAGGGATGAAGGATTCAAGTGCCAATCCAAAATAAATGCCAGAAAATACAAATATAGATCATGGGAAGCAGTCTCCAATGTGAGAAGCCCAAAATTCTCATTAAAGAGACACTTGAAACATAGTTTCACTTTCTGCGGTAAGGATGGTGTCATCTGCATATCTGAGGTTATTGATTGGATGAGGTCATTAGTTTCTTTCTTTCTCTTTTTAATCCCTTTACTTTTTTTCCTCCCTCCTTTCTCTTCCATGTGTTTGTGTTCACCTGACCTGTGTTAGATTAATCCCTGCCCCTAATGAACTTCCTGTGTTACTGCCTGTCACTAACGCCCTGGACGAGGACCCAGAAGCCTTCCCCTCTTTCAGGCTCTTCCTCCTCACTTCCATTCCTCCTGTGCAATTGCCTACCTCTCTGGCAGGAAGTCAGCACCCACTGACCCCAACTCAGGCTTTAACACTGGTTGGATGATGGATGTGGGGCTCTGGTGAGCTTTATTTTTGTGCCTGCCTAATGGGGAAATCATAAATGCTGCTTCTTCTGTTCCGAGAGTGGTGCCATAAGCATTTGATGTATGTTATTGAATTGAATCCTCCCCACAACCCCATGAGATAGGGGCAATAATCTGTGCTGTTTGACAGATGAGGAAACTAAGGCTCAGAGCAGCTCAGTGACTTGTCCAAGGTTGCACAACTCGGAAGTGGGGCACAGAGATTTGGCTCCAGGCAGGCCAGCTCCAGAGCCAGGCAGTTTCGAGCCTCACTCCCAGAGTCTGGAAATGAGTTCAGGAGCCAAAGAAGGCACTTGACTTGTAACAGCAGATGAGATTCTGGAAGGCAGGGTGGACATTCATTGGAGTTCAGGATTGGTGGGAACCTGGCTTTGTGGATGGAACTGTCTCCCAAGTGCATAAACGGATGGTCTGGAATTTCGAGTGAAGACCTCTCAGGTCAACTTCTCCTCTGCCATTTCCCATCTGTGGGATTTGAGGCTAACTCCTTACTCATGCTGCACTCCAGTTTCCTCATCTATAAATTGGTGTTATTGATGGGTGCCTCCCAGTTGTGAGAATAAAGGGGCATCGAGTGTGGGAAAGTGCTTTGCCAACCTTAAGCTCCATCTGAGTTCCAGCAGTAATTGCAGTGGTCTGCTTTGTTATTTAAGGGAATTCTCAAGTCATTTCTTTGATAAGTAATTGTAGTGAGGCCAAGAATCCACTCACAGAAACAGATGATCTGATTTGCTCTGTGTAAGTCGTGTGCTGAGTTTTCTTCAAGTGGCAGGTTTGAGATGGGACAAGAGTCTCTTCAGAGGAAGTCTCAGGACCCACATGCTCTCCAGGCCCCTCCCCTTTTCTGCCTTTCATCCTCTGCACCCATCCCCAACCACACACACACACACACACACACACACTCTCTCTCTCTCTTTCCCCCTTCTGTAACAAAGCATATTGAAGGAGGCTACAAAGAACCCACCAGCCAATACAGGAGATGTGGGTTGGGAAGATCCCCTGGGGAAAGAAACAGCAACCCACTCCAGTATTCTTGCCTGGAAAATCATGGACAGAGAGGCCTGGCAGGCTGCAGTCCATGGGGTCACAAGAGTCAGACATGACCTAGTGATTAAACAACAACAGCACCACAGTTTATACTCCCTTGCGTCCTTCCTTGACCTGTAACCTCTCTCTCACATTGACCCATCCTGGAAAGACCTTTCTACAGAAAGTCCAGGCAGCAGCAGAACTGAATAGAACCTGGAACCTGGAGTCACAGCACAGCTTTCAAATTCCACCAAACCCTGCAGCTGTGTGAGCTACAGATCCCCAAGACTGTTTCCTCATCTGGAAAATGGGCATCATAATAACATCTACCTCCTGGGGTTCCTGTGAGAGCTGTCATGTCAGGGTGGTACCCCCAGTCCCTGACGGAAAAGGCACTGCCCCCCAAAGGAATGTAGATGGAGGGGCCTCCAAAGGGCTCTTGAAGGGGTCTCCTGAGCTCCCACTGTCCCTGCCCTGGCCCCACCTGTCCCCCAGGGCTCGCTCTGTGTCCAGCCTGTAGACCCTCATCCCCCAGCCCCAGCCCTCAGGCCGTGAATCCACCTTATGGGTCTCTCACCTGTGTACCTCCCACAGGAAGTGAATACTCTGGCAACGCCTACAGCCACACCCCCTACTCCTCCTACAGCGAGGCCTGGCGCTTCCCCAACTCCAGCTTACTGAGTAAGTTGCCTCTGGGGCTGTCACAGGCCCTCCACTGTTTGGGGCGGGTGGAGGTGCTAGGTTGGACCAAAGTGGTCTGAGAGCTGGGAATCCCCAGTTCGGTGGAGGGCCTGGAGAGACAGGTGTGATCCATAATCCGAGCAGGTCTGGGAAAGGCAGGGTACCAAGTTGTCTGGGGGGAGAGGTGGAGGGGAGACTTCTGGGCGTCACTCACTTCTCTCTCCTGAGGCCATGCCTGTGAACTCTTTGTTTTGTGTAAGATTCAGGGCTCAGGCTTTGGGAGGGTAGGGGTGGACGGGACATCTCTGCAGGATGGACAGGCTAAGAAAGTTCCACGGGGAGGGCACGTCTCTGTGCCCCTCCACATCTTGGAGGGTGCCTAGGGAAGTGCCAGCGAGCCTCCTGCTGGGGAGCATGCCAATTGCAAACAGTGCCATCCTGTCGCTCTCATTGACCATCTAAGTGGCTCGAAAATACTCATGATTCAGCCCCAAAGCCCTTACACGGAGACCCTCTGTTCCACCATATTCCTGATAGCTGGCTTGAGATGTGGGCAGCAGCCTTCAGTATGGAGGTCTAGATAATGAACTGGACTGCAGGGCTTCTCATCGGCCCCTCTTCCCCTGGGCCAGGGGTGGGTTGAGAAACCAAGGAAATGAGGAAACCAAGCCCCATAAATGAACGTGAGGGAACCCACTGGAGTCTCCATGAAGGGGTGACCTGGAGGGTTTGGGAGCAGACCTGAGCCCTGTTGAAGCCATAGCACAGTGCAGCTGGGGGTCTCCATTCCCAAGAGCCCCCTCTCCCCTCCTGTTACCTCCTCATGTTCCAGGAATGACTAGGAGGCTGACTGACTTGGGCTCTGTTTGCCATGTGAGTTCAAGCCACCCTGATGTCCAGTTCCGCTCAGAAAGATGAGGGCATAGAGATGCGCCCTCCCCATGGAACTTCCCCTGGCCGTCCATCCTGTGGGTGTGCAGAGTAGCCTGGAGGAGGCTCTCAAATCCACATATCCCTTGAGCAGTCAGCTTTCCATCCCCGCTGGTTCCTAAGACCCTCTGATCTTGTGCCTTTTGGGCAAGGCCAGGGAACACCCCAGCGATCCCACAGTTAGTACTTGATTCTTCGGGGCTCCAGTCGTAACTTCTGTTTCTTGCCCTCTCTCAATGCAAGGGTGCTGAAGGTCAAAGGAATCGTGGGGAGGGCACGGGCAAGAAGCCACTGTTCTCCTTCTGGCCAGAAACTCAAAGGTGAGGCCAAAGAAGGAGGAAATAAGGGCCAGAGAAGAGTTAATCTTTGATGATCAGATAGGCCGGAGGGATTAATGATTAACTTACGCGGTCTTAAAGGTTAGCAGAGGCAGGGGGAGGCTACGGTGCAGTTTTTTTCTTCTGACCGGCAGTGTTGTTGTTGTTCTTTTTGAACCTGTCCAGGTTCCCCATATTATTACAGTTCCACGTCAAGGCCGAGCGCGCCGCCCACCACCGCCACGGCCTTTGACCATCTGTAGTTGCCATGGGGACAGTGGGAGCGACCGAGCCACGGGAGGACTCAGCCTGGGACAGGCCCCCGAGAGTCACACAAAGGAATCTTTATTTATTACGTGAAAAATAACCACAAATCCAGCACTGCGGCTCCCTCCCTGTGTGGCTGATTCAGTGAACCATGAGAGACAGGACGATGGTGGAGGAGACGCCACCAGGCCTCTGGGACTCCTTAATGAGGGACGAGAGTCCCAGGGGGACAGACCGTCCCATTCCAAAGAGAGAGAATTGGAGGAGAAGTGTGGAGAAGAGGGCTGGAGAGGGAGGCCCTTGGGGCCCACAGCGGGCTCCGGGGCACACAGAGGCGCCTCTGTGGCTCCACTGTCGACACGCTCTAACGGCCACGGGCTGTGAGCGCTTCTGCCCAGCTCGCAGCCTCAGTGGGCGCGAAGGCTCACCCCCACCGCCACCCTGCGAGGCACCGCCTTCTCTACGCAGCCCGCTTGGCTCTTGGGTCCAGCCAACCAGGAGCTCCACCCGGTGGTCAAGGTGGTCAGCCGCCTGCCTTCCCCTTACCTGCTGCTGTGAATGTACCAATTCCATGCCAGGGGCTCCCCCGCAGCGGAGAATCCACCCCTCTCCTTGGCAGCCAGACCAGCCCATTACAGCAGGAGACAGACATTCCAAAGCACCCCTCCCACCCCGCCCCAGGCTCTTTTCAGGAGATGTAAGGGTCTTGAGTTGGATCCCAGGGAAGATCTCCTGGAGGAGTTAATGGCAGTCCTCTCCAGTATTCTTGCTTGGAGAACCCCATGGACAGAGGAACCTGGCAGGCTACAGTCCATAGGGTTGCAAAGCGTTGGACATGACTCAAGTGACCACATGCGAAATATTTGGCAAGACTGGGTAGTCAAGAAGCCGGGGCCAGGAAGGGGTGAGGGAGTTACTGTGGGGACTTAGAATAACCCTCTTCTGTGAAATTCCACAGAACAAGGTGGGAAATACAGTGGTGACTACAAGGACTGGCTCTGTCCGCAAGAGGATGCTCGTCCCATCGGCAGCTGCCTGGTGTCTGTGTGGACCATCTTCATTAAGGGCCCAGCTGGAGCGGGGCCGGGGGTGGGGGGCAGGATGCCCAGGACAATGCTCACAGTTGGGCAAACAGCAGCTGGGGCTGAGTCTGATGGAGGGAGGGATTCCTCAACAACTCCTCATCCCCAGGGACTCTCAGGCTGGGAGGGCAGAGACTCTGACCCCTCTGGTTCTTCCAACGAAGAGGCCAGGAGTGCTCGCTGAGGGTGGTATGGACAAGGCAGACCCTCCCATGAAGAAAGCCGGTCCCCGTGTCTTCCTTGTGGATCTGAGAAGAGTCTCGTTCTTCAACAGGACTTCCCTCTAGCCTCGGGCATGGCAGCAGGACTGAATCCCATTATATCTGAGGCTCTTCATGATCCCAGACCTCTGGGTTCCTGAGCTCCCCAAGACAGTCCCCACCCAGGAACCACCTCGAGTTGCTTGGTGCCCCAAGGAGTCTGCAGAGCAACCCTTTCCATTCACACCCAAACCCTCTGTTGCAACACCGGTGCCCTGGTAGCCTCTCTAAGCCCTGAATGACAGAGGAACTTGGCAGTGCTTTTGCTGGGTGACAATGGCTCAGCTCTCCCCTTTTTCCTCGGAGCTGAGCTGAGCCTCCCAGGATGCTGCTCGGAGCAGGTGTCCCTGGGTGTGTGGCATGGCTCGAGTTCAGCGGGTCCCAGCCAGTACTTCTCTGGACATTGTGTCCGTGGTCAAACCCCAGGGGCTTAGGAAGTATAGCTATCTACATGTCAGGGTCTTCTCTCGTGGCTCAGATGGTAAAGACTCTGCCTGCAATGCAGAGACCCTGGAGACCCTTGTTCAATCCTTGGGTTGGAAATATCCCCTGAAGAAGGAAATGGCAACCCACTTCAGTATTCTTACCTGGAGAATCCCATGGACAGAGGAGCCTGGTGGGCTACGATCCACAGAGTTGCAAAGAGACACAACTGAGTGTGCACATGTGCACACACTTGCTGGGGGAGGGAGACGATCTGAAGTGCCCTGTCTTTGGGGGCGGTGTTGGGACAAGTCGGGGAGGTACATGAGGGGGCTGTGGTGAAGAAGGAGCATGAAGACAAAGATGGGAGGAAAGGGGCGTGGCCACAGAGGATCAGGTTGGGGCCTGTGGGACACATCTGTGGGCAGTGGGTGGGAAGTAGGGGATGGTCCTGAAGACCTGGACTTGGGCAGAGAGAGCCCAGCCTCACCACCCCCCGCCCCATCACCAACCTGCATTGTGCCCTGGAACCAGCCCTTTCACTACCTATGTGGAGAGGCCTCCTCAGCTTTCCAGCCTGCTCTCCCTGGTCTATCATCCTCGCCCTTGCTCCTCCAGCACCCCCTGTACCCTCCCAGCACACACCAGGCCAGCCCAGGGTGCCTGGAGCTCAGGGGTCAGTGTGGGCCAGGCAGCCCCTGCATGTGGGTGGGTTTCCTGCTAGGAGACAGAGCAGTTAGGGTGGAGCAGAGCCCATCTGTCTAAGGTGGGCTGGAGCTGCTGTGGCCCTCTGGCTCCTGCACCATGGCCTGGGGGTGGGGGGCAGGTAGGAGTCCGCTCTAAGGCCAGCCCCCAGGCCGAGCCTTCCTGCCACTTCTTTAATATTCCTGGCGTTATTGTTTAGTCGCTCAGTCATGTCTGACTCTTTTTGACCCCAAAGACCACTTTTGTCTCCGATTCTGAATGTTGGCCTCATTTCGCACTTGGGGAAACTGGGAACAAGAGATGCCTGGATTTTTCAAGGTCATTCAAAGGAGCTGAGACCACTGCCTGCACTCTAATCTGAGGCTGAATCTGCATCCTAATCTAAGGCCTTGAATAGCAGGGTGTGGCCAGGGTTTTGCAGAGACCTCAGGCTCCTGTAATTCTGTGGTGAGGTACAGTTTCACGGCCGCCTGGGGCACTGCCACACCCACCCAAAGTGAGAACAGTCCTCGATGAAGGACCCAGAGGTTAGCCTGCGGGTGGGGAAGGAGTCCTGGGGCCAGAGGGGAATGCCAGCTGAGCCTCCATCCTTGGTCCCAAGTCTCCCCCAGGCCGACCCTTCAGCCTTCCTCCAGCCTAGGGTCATAAAGCACCTCCACCTGCAAGGGATCTGATGGCTCCTCTGTCCCAGCTTGTGTGTCATCCGCAGACAGAGAGCAACCAGCCATGCTCCCACAGCTGCGATGGCAGTGAAAGCATCTCATCCACAAGGGCTGCCTCCTCTCTCTACCTGCCTCATTCTCCTTCCTTTTCTCACCTCTTCTAGTTTCCTGTTCCAGTCCCTATCCTGCAGGAGTCCGAAGAAATTATTCCTTTGTGAGACCTTTTGTGTCTCCAGTGAATATTCGTGAGGGCTTAAGCTGTCTCTTATACACATCTCGCCTACAGTTCCCTCTCTGGGCCCCACAGCTCCCACCCCCGCCCCCACCAGGCCTGACTGTAAATACTGTAAATGCGCCTCAGCTTAAGTCGGACTACCCCTTTCCTCTCGGTGTCATTTCCCTGCCATGTCCGGCTTCTCTCCTTGGCGCTTCCTTCTTTTTTAAACCCACCATTGCCATATGACTCAATAAACCGTTGCTCTTGGCCTCTGGCTTTGGGGTTGACTGGGTAGGAGGCGCCCTGTGACAGGGTTTTCTCCAGAAAACCTCAGCGCCTAGCAGCCAGTGAACTCGTACTGGGGCTGCGTGTTGAAAGGACCACTATGGTTGGGGAGAACCCTGACTTAGCATTCTGCCCCAGGGAGATATGTTCGACGCCAGGCACACCACGTACCCCAAGCTTTGATTGTTCCATCTCTGAGTCAATGAGAGCAGAAGATAAGCAAGTGGCCTGGTGCCCGACCAATCACAGACTCCCCACAGGTGGTAGCTGCTGTTACTTGCAGGAAGCCAAAGAATCAGCCAGGAAGGCTGGTGATAGATCCAGGAACAGCGCCACACGGGAGCCTGCATAAACAGCTCTTAGGCTCCCCGAGGTGTGAGCGGAGGGAAGAGAGAAGACAGTTATTGGGCTCAGCCACCTGGGAAAGTGTTGAGAGTGTCAGTCGCTCGGTCTTGTCCAGCTCTTTGTGACCCCATGGACTGTAGCCTGCCAGGCTCCCCTGTCTGTGGTACTCTCTAGGCAAGCATACTGGAGTGGATTGCCATTGCCTTCTCCAGGACACCTTCCCGACCCAGGGATCGAACCGGGGTCTCCTGCATTGCAGGGACATTCTTTACCATCTGAGCCACCAGGAACTGCATGGGATCCTCACATAAATGAACCTGGGATTTGCCCTATTTTACATATGGAGAAGCTGAGGCTCAGAAAATAAAGAAATAACTTGCCTGAGGCAGGAAGTGGTAGCTCAAAACCTCTTACCCTAAGTCCAACACTTCGGCTTAGCACCACGGGCACTCACAGGGATACCAGGGGTTCTAGGCCCAGGGGAGATCCAGGGACTACCCCTGAGAGTCTAATATCTTTTGGCTTGGTTCCTAAGTATTGGGTTGGCCAAACCGAATGAACTTTCGGGCTAACCCAATATTTGGCAATATTGTAGGACTTCCCAGGTGGCGCTAGTGGTAAAGCGCTTGCCTGCCAGTTCAGGAGATGTAAGGGTCTTGAGTTGGATCCCAGGGAAGATCTCCTGGAGGAGTTAATGGCAGTCCTCTCCAGTATTCTTGCTTGGAGAACCCCATGGACAGAGGAACCTGGCAGGCTACAGTCCATAGGGTTGCAAAGCGTTGGACATGACTCAAGTGACCACATGCGAAATATTTGGCAAGACTGGGTAGTCAAGAAGCCGGGGCCAGGAAGGGGTGAGGGAGTTACTGTGGGGACTTAGAATAACCCTCTTCTGTGAAATTCCACAGAACAAGGTGGGAAATACAGTGGTGACTACAAGGACTGGCTCTGTCCGCAAGAGGATGCTCGTCCCATCGGCAGCTGCCTGGTGTCTGTGTGGACCATCTTCATTAAGGGCCCAGCTGGAGCGGGGCCGGGGGTGGGGGGCAGGATGCCCAGGACAATGCTCACAGTTGGGCAAACAGCAGCTGGGGCTGAGTCTGATGGAGGAAGGGATTCCTCAACAACTCCTCATCCCCAGGGACTCTCAGGCTGGGAGGGCAGAGACTCTGACCCCTCTGGTTCTTCCAACGAAGAGGCCAGGAGTGCTCGCTGAGGGTGGTATGGACAAGGCAGACCCTCCCATGAAGAAAGCCGGTCCCCGTGTCTTCCTTGTGGATCTGAGAAGAGTCTCGTTCTTCAACAGGACTTCCCTCTAGCCTCGGGCATGGCAGCAGGACTGAATCCCATTATATCTGAGGCTCTTCATGATCCCAGACCTCTGGGTTCCTGAGCTCCCCAAGACAGTCCCCACCCAGGAACCACCTCGAGTTGCTTGGTGCCCCAAGGAGTCTGCAGAGCAACCCTTTCCATTCACACCCAAACCCTCTGTTGCAACACCGGTGCCCTGGTAGCCTCTCTAAGCCCTGAATGACAGAGGAACTTGGCAGTGCTTTTGCTGGGTGACAATGGCTCAGCTCTCCCCTTTTTCCTCGGAGCTGAGCTGAGCCTCCCAGGATGCTGCTCGGAGCAGGTGTCCCTGGGTGTGTGGCATGGCTCGAGTTCAGCGGGTCCCAGCCAGTACTTCTCTGGACATTGTGTCCGTGGTCAAACCCCAGGGGCTTAGGAAGTATAGCTATCTACATGTCAGGGTCTTCTCTCGTGGCTCAGATGGTAAAGACTCTGCCTGCAATGCAGAGACCCTGGAGACCCTTGTTCAATCCTTGGGTTGGAAATATCCCCTGAAGAAGGAAATGGCAACCCACTTCAGTATTCTTACCTGGAGAATCCCATGGACAGAGGAGCCTGGTGGGCTACGATCCACAGAGTTGCAAAGAGACACAACTGAGTGTGCACATGTGCACACACTTGCTGGGGGAGGGAGACGATCTGAAGTGCCCTGTCTTTGGGGGCGGTGTTGGGACAAGTCGGGGAGGTACATGAAGGGGCCGTGGTGAAGGAGCGTGAAGACAAAGATGGGAGGAAAGGGGCGTGGCCACAGAGGATCAGGTTGGGGCCTGTGGGACACATCTGTGGGCAGTGGGTGGGAAGTAGGGGATGGTCCTGAAGACCTGGACTTGGGCAGAGAGAGCCCAGCCTCACCACCTCCCGCCCCATTCCCAACCTGCATTGTGCCCTGGAACCAGCCCTTTCACTACCTATGTGGAGAGGCCTCCTCAGCTTTCCAGCCTGCTCTCCCTGGTCTATCATCCTCGCCCTTGCTCCTCCAGCACCCCCTGTACCCTCCCAGCACACACCAGGCCAGCCCAGGGTGCCTGGAGCTCAGGGGTCAGTGTGGGCCAGGCAGCCCCTGCATGTGGGTGGGTTTCCTGCTAGGAGACAGAGCAGTTAGGGTGGAGCAGAGCCCATCTGTCTAAGGTGGGCTGGAGCTGCTGTGGCCCTCTGGCTCCTGCACCATGGCCTGGGGGTGGGGGGCAGGTGGGAGTCCGCTCTAAGGCCAGCCCCCAGGCCGAGCCTTCCTGCCACTTCTTTAATATTCCTGGCGTTATTGTTTAGTCGCTCAGTCATGTCTGACTCTTTTTGACCCCA